>KV425552.1:139425-169087 GCA_001632425.1 Neolentinus lepideus HHB14362 ss-1 | reverse complement strand
ATAATCACGTGATATTTGTGACCACCGCAGTCACGAAAAATATTGTGATGCAGCACTTCCCATTAATGATCCTTCCACCAGGCTGAGCTTATTGTCATTGGCGAGAAACGTGCTCGAGAATGTAACGGCGATGAAGGCTCCTTGGATCTACGAATGGTAAGCATATACATAACATTATCACATCTATTATTAATAAATCGCATGAACCAGGATACATCATACAACCAGCTTGCCATGGCGCTGGCCTAGTCAACGTGTAGCTTCCTAACTGTATATGGCGTGGTTCTTATGGATCTCATGTCAGACTGACCGGGATACCCGCGCGAGGACGTCACTGAGGGGCCGCGAGCTGCTCACAGAACCGCCCAACCCAGCGACGCCCAGCCCGATAACTTGAGTACTGAGTACCAAGTCCCAACCACCCCCCGCTCATCTGCAATGTCGTCCTACCCTCTGCTCGCCACCATCCGCCATCCGTGAAGGTTGCTCCGCCGCCTTCATCGAGTTCATTGGGACCACCTTCTTCCTCCTCGGGTTCGGCGGCATCTAGGCCCCCACGGGCGAGACTTCCTCGAACGTCGAACATGTCCTGTACATCGCCCTGTGCATGGGCTTTAGCCTAACCGTCACCGCATGGCTCTTCTACTGCATCCTAGGCGGCCTGGTCAACTCCAACGTGAGCCTAGCGCCGCTGCTCGTCAGTGTGATCTCCCCGGTATGCTTCGTGCTGTACTGCTTCGCGCAGTTGGCGGGCGGGATCGCGGTCTCGTGTTGGTGCTGATCCTTGGCCCGCTGTCCGCGAAATGGGTACTTGTTGACGCTGAGAGAGCGGGAGCGGGGACAAACACCGCGCCCTCCCTTGTCCCCGCCGCTGTCACAGGTTTCCAATACACAGACCAATGGATCGTGAGCAACGCCTCCTCCCATCTGATCCCTTTCATTGACGTGACCACCCAGTAATTTGCGCACGAGACGGTACAGGATCAGCGCTGGAATCAGTGTTGAGTGAGATTACGACAGCGATGCGGGCGCGAGCTCGCTGTTTGAGGATGGTGTAGATACCGGCGCCGAGCAGGGAGCCGATGAAGGGCCCGAGCCAGTACAACCTTTTACAGCTTGAGTCTTTCCCTTCACTCGAAACTCCATTGTAAGGGTGCCGCGGATGCTGACTGCTTGTTACAACTGCGTATTACTGTTACTGTAACTAATGTATATTTCACTCAATAAAAATGTCCTGGACACTCAAAAGAAGTGCCCGAGAAATAGTGTCCAAGGCGCTGTTTCGGAAAGTGCCCAAGACACTTGTTATGATGGGCCGCCGGTGGGACAGAAAAGACACTCAGTAGTAGTGCCTTGGACGCTTTTCCAGAAGGCACTTAATACACGTGCCGTCCAGTTCAGTGCCTTAGGCACTTCTTCGAAGTGACAAGTGCCCAAAGCACTCGACTCAAGTGACTTTACTTCCCACAGTGTGATGGGCTACGTGCGTGATATGACGAGCCCCGTCGAATGGCATGTAAAGGCCTTGATTTAGTGTCAATGCCCGATCCGAGCTTGGTTTGGAATATTTAATTGCGGATCACCCTTACTTTGAAACTCCAATTGGTATCGGCCTTCAGCTCGAGAGTCGGTGCGCCGTTCTGTGCAGCCGCAGCTCCGTCTGGGGAGGCTCACACTGATCTTGGAATTTCATGAAGTGTGGTCTTGTCAGCGAGTGAGATGAACATAACCACGATATACAAGTCTGTTCAGGAGCAATGTCATGCAAATTAGCATTCGGGTAAAACAGCCCAGGTCAATCACTTACTGATAACTGTGATGTGCTTACCGGCCTCGGTCGCAGGCTCATCGAACCAATTATGATCTTCACCATCTGTCTTGTCACTGTCTGCGACAGTGAGTTCGGTATTGCCGGCATGGTCATCAGTGTCGCTGATAGTTCATGAACAATGTAATCAGATTATCGTGGATATTGACACAATGGCTGTCATTGTGCACCCACAAACAATATCTTACAGTAATTTATGAATTATTTACCCCCCGGTAACTTACCATCCAATTTCTTCCAAATTAGACAAAAATCTCCGCTTTAGGAAGGCAAAGGTCCGCATTTGTGCAGTGGCCGGGCACTTGTTCCTATATAATGGGGCGACCTCTCGTCCGCGCCTCTCGTTTCTTTACCCACCCACCATGGTCATCTCGCTCCTCCTCTTCACCACTTGAGATGTCTGTCCATCCTCTTTGCTGGTTTTCAAAGCTTCGTGTGACCACTTGCTCTTCCATCTATCTCCTACTGCTGTCTCCTGTGGTCCGTCGACTGTCGACTCTGTTACTTACGGTGCCTATGATATTCATCAAAAGTACACAGGTTACTCGCCTCATCCTTGCAGTGATCCAGGGTCTACAGGGTCATATCGCGCATCGCAGTCGATTCGGGCAACCAGAGGTCCAAAGTCAGGGCTAATGTGCGTGGGAACGTGCTACACGAGGCCGAGAAGAGATGACCAAAGGTACGTAAACGGTGCAGCGATGGATGATGGACGCGCCTGGAGACCACCACAGCCTGAGAACGCCTACCTCAGCTCTCTTCTGCTTCAACAGCTCTTTCTCGTGCTTGATATTCTGTGTCTGGAGGCTTGCTGGCGGCTGCGGCTGCGATCACGATTCACTACGAGCGACGTGTCCATATTATACCCTCAGTGACGAGCTGCTAGGACGAGAAAATGCCGCCGGCCGCGTCGAAAAGCGGGGCGTCGCTGTTCCTTGGACTGGAGCTCGCGACGGACCAGCTGCGTGCATCACTCGTGGACGAGAATTTGGAGCTGGTCGGGGTCGAGTGCGTGGATTTTGATACGGAGCTGCCCGAGTTCCAGTGAGTGCTCGTCGTGCTGTCCATTGCCGTGTCTGAGCGGGCGGCTGCCAGGACGCAGGGAGGCATCTTCACAACGCCGGGAGAGGCATACACGACGCCGGTGGACATGTTCGTCAAGGCGCTCGGTGCGGAATCAAATTTTCGTGTTTCCTGGCGCTGCGCTTACGACCATTTTGGGACGCCCGATCTGTTTCCGATCGCTTGCCTCTTTTGGCCACAGACTTTCTCCTCGAAAAGCTGCATAATAACTATGACCTCTCTCGGATCAGGGCTCTTGGAGGTAGTGCTCAGGTGAGTTGAACATCCATACCCTATCCATACCCTGTTCATGCCCTGTTCATACCCTATCCGTGCTCTATCCATGCCCTATCCACACCCTATTCACACCAATTCCATGCCCTATTTATACCCTATCCATGTCCTATCCATACCCTATCCACGCCCTATCCATACACCCAGCTATACTAACTCATTCCCAAGCACGCCCTCATATGGTGGAAATCAAGTCCCATCCCCTCCTTCCCTGCCCTTGACCCCCGCCTCCCCCTCTACTCCCAGATCACTGCACAGACTTTCTCCCTCCCAAACACCCCGGTCGCCCAGGACACCTCCGCTCACACTCATGCTCTCGCCCTCGAGGCCGCCCTTGGTGGCCCTGACCATATGGCTGCCCGCGTCGGCATCTGCGCGTCACCCGCACTCATCGCCGCCCAGCTTCTCAGGGTCCGCGAGGCCGCCCCGGAAATATGGGGTAGCACCGGGCGCGTGCAGGTCGCGTCCGCGTTCCTCGCGAGCTTGGTCTGCGCGCAGTGGGTGCCGATAAGCGAGGCTGAGGCATGCGCGACGGGTATGTGGCTACACGGTAAGGGCGACTGGGACGATGGCGTGCTGGATATCGTCGGCGGGAGTCGCGAGGACGGGAGGAAGATCAGGGGGTGGATGGGTGAGGTCGATGTTGTGGGGTGTGGACGGCGTGTGGGGACTGTGTCGAGGTATCTGGTGGAGCGGTATGGGTTTGATGCTGGTATGTGCCTTTACCTACTCTGGATTCGAGACTGATGTTGCTGGCAAGATACGACTGTGACTGCGTTCATACCGGATTACTTGTCTTTATACCTGTCTCTCACTCCCTCGTCGACGGACGCTGTTCTTGCTTTTGGGCCCATGGACATGTTGATGACCACAGCCCAACATTATATACCCACGAGATTGTACAACCTCTACCCCCATCCTGCGCAAGACCCCAACGAGAAGAAAAAGTATGTTGTCACGTTAACGAATCGGTGAGTGGTGTCCAGACTTTATCCTGGCTACATTAACAGGGAACTTGTAGAAATGCCGATGTACCCCGGGCTCTTGTACGAGACATGTATACCAAGAGCTGGAGTGCGTTTGACCGCTTGGTGGCCATTGTCCCGCCCGGTGGATCAATAGGGTACGATATCATTGACTCAGCCATCATTCCTTGCTAAGGATCTCTCGCTCTCAGACTTGACGACAAACTGTTCAGCTTTTGGCTCCTGCAAGCCGATAGCTGTCCGTTCTCGCACGTCAAGGGCATCTTTCGGTTCGAGACGGGTGTCAAGGTGAATGAATTTCGCGACCTGCGCGCGAACCCGCGGTGCCTCATCGAATCGCAAATTCTATCCTTCCGCGTGCGGTGGTCGCGCATGCTCGCGACGGGCGTCCTCGGCACGCAGCCGCAGCCACCGCCCCTCTCCGCGAGCCTCGGTGTGTCATTTGATCCATACGACCCCGCACCGCTGCCCGCACGCGTGATCGCGACGGGCGCGGCGGCGAACTTTCCGAGCATCGCAAACGTCGTGGGCGACGTGTTCAACGCGCCAGTGTGCATGCCCGCGACGCAGATCGACAGCGCGCAGGCGAGCCCACACCGTAACGCGCCCGCGGGGGGGTTCCCGAGCCGCGCGGCGCTCGGCGGAGCATACATCGCGCGGTGGGCGTGGGGGCGTGGTGCGCGCGGGTACGAGGAGGAGATACGGAGGCTGCTATTGAAGCGGTGGGCGGCAAATGGGGGCGCGGCGGCAAGGACGAACGCGGTGGGGGTACCGAGCAGCGTGGCGGTGGCGGCGAGCGGGTACGGGCCGGGGCGGGCATCGGGGCTTGGTGCGTCAGTGGTGGTGGAGGAGGACGAGGACGAGGTGTTGCTGGTGGGGCACGAAGAGCGGATGCGGACACTAACGAGTTCGACGAACTTTTCTGGGTCGGCGTCGGTGTCGGGGGCGGCGCCGTCGACGGCGTTTACGACACCAGATCCGAATGGGGCGACGCCTGCGGGTACGACGAGCTTGGTGCCGGTGACGGCGCTGCCTTCAACGGGCGAGGGGGAGCTACAGCTGGGCCTGGGGCGCGTGGCGGAGGCGGATGTGGATGCGTTTATGGCGTATGCGAGTCTTGTGCCCGAGTATTGTAGATTGGAGGGGATGCTGATGAAGGGGCTTGTTTGAATCGGTGCGGTGGTGGTGTTGGTTTCGTTGTGCAAAAACATAGGCTAGCCTCCCAGTCGGGATTCTAAAAAGTTACAATTAGATCTTTGGTAACATATTACTGTAGTCACCCACCTTGCATTTGGTTTTGGTTGTGCATGGAATCGTCAAGTATGCTGCGTTGTAGCTGTCCACTCTAGTTCGAATTGCTGTCATTTGCAATGAAGTCGAGGTTTCATCGAGATTTGCTCGGTGATGATTGCGTTCTCGATGGACTGTGCATTACAGCTTTATCATTATAATTAACAAAAGTATGATGGATGATAATATACATGCTATGCGATGAAGATCCCACTCATACCTTCAGCACCCTCTTCCCCGCCTCCCACACCGCGTAGCTGATAGCTGTCATCGGGACCACCTTCAGGTACCCAATCGTCAATCCGACATAGAACCCCTTCCACCCGCCGGACTTGTATATCGCCTTGACCGTCTCGCCCCACCTCAGCCACCTATCCGGCCGCATAATCCCGCCCACCTGCATGCGCCGCCGGACGATCTCGAACGGGTACGACACTGTCTGCGCGATCATGCCCGAGAGACCGCCGATGGCGAGGTCGGCGAGCGGCGTCGCAGGCCTCTTCTCGCCTGGCCTGGGGGGCGGGAGGAAGCGCGTGCGGAGGAAGCCCCAGGTGAGGAAGGAGGTGCCGGCGTATGGGACCATGCCGATGAGGGTGACGGTGAAGCCGCGGTAGAATTTGAGGACGGGGAAGGCGGTGAAGAGGGTTTTGGTGGTCGCAGTCGTGGAGGGGCGCATCGCGCCCTCGGAGGAGATTTGGTGGATGGCTTGGATGACGGAGGGGCGTAGGGAGGAGGTGGTGGATGATGTGTTGGTTTGAAAGGCCATGCGGACGCGGATGACCTCGAGGGGGTAGGTGAATAGCACGGATATCATTCCTGGATGAGCGCGTAGTCAGATTCCATTAAATGGAAGTGTCTACTGAAGAAACCCGCCTGATAGCGATCCTGCTGTGAATCGACGGAAGTTAGTTTCTTGCTCTCTAGTCGGCATTAACATCTTGGAGAGATGTGAGTAGTTCTTCATAGGTCCTTGAACGCAGACTCACATAATGGACCTTGTCGTAGGCCATGAACTTGATGGCCGCGTACGGAAACACGCGGAGAAGGGTTGCAGAGTGTCCCTGCAGTAGCCCGCGCACTCCTCCATCTGTGTATATCTGGCTCGCTGCCTTGAACGCCCCCGCCCATGATCCTAGAAGCCATAGTCCAATTCATCCCCACTCATTCAGTTCTCTTCGGCATCAGTGCGTGTCAGACGAGGACTACGCACCTGTGTATTTTTGGAAGTCCGGATTTGATGTTTGGAAGAGGATCTTGACGCGGTCAAGAGGTGCAACCGCCGTCTTCGCCTGCATCCCGCACTCAGTTTAAAGAGAAAATCATAAAAACATGACGACGGCATACAACGCATCCAGCAACTCCTCCTGCAAGACCAGAGCGCAAGACATAGTGCCAAGATTGCTTGTCCCGGTTACCAGAAACATTTGAAGGCATTCGAGTTTAGCGGTGTTATGATATAGTCATGTAAGGCAGACTTGGAGCAGTAGATGTGCGGGGCCCCGCTAACAGTCCAAGTGCTTATAAGTTATAGTGCCTGACAAACCGACTGGTACGGATCGGCAGCATGAATCATGTGGGAGAGTGTATTTGATCGCATTGCAATTCGCAAGAAAGGGGTTATTTCCCTATGAAATGTACGATCGGAAGTGAGTTCCGACCTTGCGATTCAGGCATTCATAACTTCTGTGTATCCGTCGCCGTAGCAGATTGCAAGTCATTTAGCACTCATTATTATAGAAAGCTTTGTACTGCTATGTTGACATCGAATGGTTTCTAGATAGTACTGACGATCCAATGCAGGGGCAACTTGAATCACCACATGGCCCGGCCTCAGGCCGTCAGCCGGGCTAAGCCGAGCCCTTTGCCGGGAAGTTGGCCGGACCAAAGCTCTTGTAGGCCGGTTGTAGAGGGCCCGCCGTCCCGGCTTGAGGTCCCGCCGGCCGTGCCGAGCTTCCCAGGCCGGAATTCCCATTTCCGGTGCACCTTCTGGCTTACAATGCGCACTTGCATGGGTTAGACCGTAGTTTGACATGATGGTAAGGAAAGCCAGCACTTCGTACTTTCCATGCTGACCGGATACTTAAGACTGGTAATGACTACATCAGTGAATGCTCCTAGGGCGCGATATATTGTGGAAGTGTTCGATATACCACAGAATATATCTGTTTCTTTCCTTTTGATCTCTAGAGTGGATCAGCTGTATCATCTAGGGTTTAGTAGATAATTCAATGTTTGAAAACATGGTTTATTAACATCTGTCATCTCACTCGCTGTGAATCATGAGAAATAAAAGTGAAAGGATTCTCTCTTTTGTCTGAAGCATTGAACATGATCTCTTATAAACCACTAATTTTAAAGCTTTCCTAGACTCACAGCCTACTATACTATACACATGCAGCCCCTCCCATGTCACTTACTTTACAAGGAATCATACACATAGCATGGACAGTTGGTTCTTCGAAGACACCCTTCAAGTCTACTGGAAGCAGTGGGCTCAGGCCGGGCTTTTAAGGGAAACGATCATAGTCTAATCGCAAGGTTACCTCTCATATATCGTAGTCTACGATCGCAGCATCTTATGTGGAATGTTGCGATCGCATTGTTTGATAGCATTTTTGTGTATCTTCCTAACGTGCCGACCGCAATTCGGTGCGCAATCATTTGTACAGATGTGGGACGGTGAGTCCGCGCGTTGAGGTAAAAAGACCAAACTCCCGGACGTCCTCGAGCAGCGCCACAGAAAACGTTTGCATGAAGAACGAGAACTCGTCTAGGAGAAATTGTATCTCTGGAATTTGACAAGCACAGGAGTATCAGGCTTGCAGCAAACAATAACGCTGGCGGATTACATTGACATTACAACAGTACAACAGTGGGTACGATACTCCTATCCCAGATACAACATCCATCCATTAGGCTGCTATTGCGACAGAAAAGCAATGAAAAGATGATGCAGCTTTAATCGGTAACACAAGACAACCACTTTCGACAATTCTGCAAGTCAGCCTAGTGCCAAAGTAAGTCAGCATCGAAGTGAACCACGCCGACCAAAATATCGCATACCTCTGAGATGTGACAAAGCTCTTGGATGTCGAGCCTAACGGTTTCCAACTGTTCCTCAGCATGCTTTCGGCACTTTTTCAACATCTTGACCTCTTCTTCTAGCGTAAGTTCCGCGCCCGGGATGGATGGGAAATCTCTTTGAGGTTTGCTATATTTCTCCGCCATGGCATCGATCAGGGCCTCAAACAGTGATGCCACGGTGAGCAGGGAGACTGGAAATTGGAGAACGTCCGTGTCATAAAGAGCGTCGAAGAGCCGTTTGAACGCTTCATCCTGCACGCTCTTCCACAGGCCATCCTCTATTAGCATGAGCTGCTCCAAGGCAGATCCCTCTAAGGAATGGTAAATCTCCTCCATATATGCGGCAGGACAATTACCCGCCACGGTGAATGAGAGAGCTTCTAAAACGTCCCTTTGAGCCATCTAATACATTGGTTAGATCGCGAGATCAGTAGATAAACACGTCCACGCGCCTCAAATTCACTCAGGTTGGACTTCGGACTTCGCGCCATGCGTAGGAACTCCGCGGCAAGTACTGGATACAGCGGAGGAAGAAAATCGCGGTAGAACTGCCATAGCATCGCCAAGTACGCGAATTAGCGTGGTCAATGACCATTAGAACAATTATCCTCACCTTCACACTGATGGCCAAACAAGCTAAAGCGGTGTCCTGGAGTAAATATCTCCTTGCCTCCTTGAAGGAGTCGCTCTGAGGAAAACCTGCCGGTGACGGTTCGTGTACCAACACATGTATGTAACGCAAGAACATGTATGCAGCACAAAACCGTGTCTCGGGCGACTCTGTGAGCTGCTCTCGCAATTGCTCGTTTGATTGCACCAGAGCTTGTGATGCCTTGGCAGGCGGAGGGTTTGGCAAGGCCTAGGCGTCTCATCAGTTATGTTCAACACGGTTCTAGGGGAAACCAGGGTACATACGGTCAGAATCCACTGAATGTGGTCCATCCTCATTTCATCGTCCATAAGTAGACCAATCTCAAACTCCGCACTGTAATTATACCGGTCGTCGTAGCCGCAGTCTGGGCGGTTCATAGTCTCCGAATCGTGTGTGCAGGTAACGCGAGTGGAGGTGAAGCGGCTAGGTTGCACTGGGCTCGACCGACCGCTCGAGCTCGAGCCACCCTCCGAGGGCTCCTTGGGGGTGCAGGTCCCAAGCTCGTGCAGCTTCGGGACGACGCCAGCACGAACATGGAAGCCCTCGCGCTTACGCTGTGCCTTCTCCCGCTCGACGAGTGTGATCAGTCGGACCTCTGCAGCCTCCTGCTCACTGAGCGGGTGTTTCGGAATAAATTCAAATGGAGGAGGCGCGATGATGGGGACTGGGGGCGACGACGGCCCTGTCGCTGTCTGGGTCGATGTATAATCAGAGTCGGTATAGTATGAATATGCCGTGGAGGATGAGCCCTGCCTCGAGATGGAGGCGGAGTTGAGGTTTAAAAGTATCAGAGGCTTTCATCAAGGCGATGTCAGCAAAAAATGAAACGTCGAAGGAATCATCAGCGAACCTCTCTGGGAACAAAGGATCTCTGGGACTGCATCGACTCCTGCTTACGGAGAGTGGCAGTCTTCGTTGGTAGGTCTCCATAGCGCCCAACTCCAACATCATCACTGTCGGGACCACCTCGACGCGAAGCCCTGACACCATCATCTGGCGACAAGCCTCGTTTTCGCTTCAGACTCGTCACGTCACTATTGTGACTGTCGGGATGTGCATGCAGATGCCCTTTTCCTTCCATCGGTTCAAGGCGAAGGTCACTGGCACCGACAGAACATTCGTCGCGAGCTCGAGCTCGAGACATGATGGTGGTAGAGGTAGAGGAGGGTGAGAAACAGAGAGACTGCTGTATAATGTCGCACGAGGCGTCGGAGGCCCCTGATTGGCCAGTTGCCACCGTCTCAGAGTGGCTACCGCGGTTGTTGACCACTTTCTGCAATCTCCTGTCCAGTTCGCGCAGGAAAGCGACGTCCCGCTGGCTAGGATGATTCTCTAGAACAGGCGTGCGGACAATAGAGTCGTTAGTAGGCGTGGCCAGGTTGTCCAAGTACGTGTGGTAGTATCTTCTCGGAGAGAGGCCTCGAGCCCGGCGATCTAAGATATCTAGAAGGAGTTCATCGAGCTGGGAGGCGAAAGATCGCTCTTCGTCGGTCATGCCATACGGTGTCACCCAGCCATGAGCATATCCATCATCGAAGCCCGAAGCATTATCAGACATAGACGCATCCTCAGACATAGAAGCATCCTCGGACATAGAGCCGTCTTCAGACGGTGTGTTCGTTCCTGCGGTAAATTCGTGCTGTGCATATGTTCTCTTTTGAATACTGATTCCAGGGATAGTACCTGTGGAACACTGTCGTTCGGTCACTGTCTTGGCTTTTTTCCTAAGAACGATTTCGTAGGTCTCTTGAGGACCGGCGGCTCTGAAATCAGCAGACGGGGTGGCCTGATCAGCGTAAGCAGTTCTAGTGGACCCAAGCGATTCTTGTGAGTTCCGCTTTCTCTTCAGAGGGTTACCGTCATCTTCTATGTACTGACTGGCATTTCCATCTACCCTAGATTTGTAACTGTGCGTAGAGCCAGAGCCTTCCGAAGAGGTATCATCGTCACCAAGATAGTCGGTCGTTGATCCTCCATAGGGATCAGAGACCCTCGAGTCCATTGAGGATCCGCCAGAGGGTGCCTTTATATTCACAGCGTCTATTTCACTGGGCCTGCTCGTGGTCGAGGGATCAATCCGCTCTTCCGGTCCACGGTCGTCGGAGACGCCCAGATAATCAGGCTCCGAGCTCAAGAGAGGACTAGAAGCAGACGGAGAGAGATCAGGCGTGCTCGAGATTGGCAAGGCATCGTATCCTGAGGGACTACTAGCAGGTACTGGCGAGGACGAGGATTGTCCAAACGACGACAAGAGCGGGTTAGCGACTTCTCCTTGGTATCCAAGGTCATCCGAGGGGTAGTTATAAAGTCTACCAGGGTTGTCCTTCATTAGTCCGTCCACTCCTACCTCATACGGGCTTGAAGCCTGGCTATATGCGCGTCCGCCCTGACTGTTCGACCGGAACGAGAAGTCTTCCGTGTAAAATGAGCGAGGGAATTGGATTGTATGGCTCCCATCGGAGAGGAGGGATACAGAATGTTCAGTTTCAGGTGCCGACATTGCAAAGAGCGTTCCTTCTAAAGTAAGGGGATGGAGTACGATACGAAGCTAGCGAAAGGCGATTGTCCTTTGAACTTTGCCTTTGGTATATCTTTCCACTACAGATGATAGCGAACGTCGAAAACTACGAGCTCAAGCACTTAAGGAAAGCAGCGAGACATGATGGACGTCTGGGAAAGAGAAGGAGCGATATTTTCTACGGTAATTGCCCTTGCCACACTCAAGCTTCTTCCCCAGGCGCCATCCTTCGCCTCGCTTTTGTTATCCGCCCCAGACATCGATAGAAAGTTACTAGAGTCCACAACTGCATTTTATATCTAGACACCATGACGACCCGAATGCCCAAGCTCATTGCGTTTGACCTAGAGTTCGTAAATCTGCGACGTAAACTTTTCTCTGACTGATTCAGACCGTGCACGATGTCTCAGCTACACCTTATGGGCTTTGTGGATAGATACCCACGTTACTTGCAAGTACATCAAGGAGTACATCTTTTCAAGGGGAGTGCTTACATGCGCCTGTCTCAGCTCCGCTACGGAGGGAGGGAAACACTTTGAATCAGGTTCTCGATAGGTGCGTCTAGCCCGCGATACTGCAGTTGAATGGCATGGCACGAAATATCCTTACAGATACAACAACAAGATAGAATTCTACCGCGAAGTTCCCCAGATCCTTCACCGTCTCCGTGCGGCCGATGTGACGATTGCTGCATGTTCCCGTACATCCGCTCCCGACCTGTACGTCCTTCCCTTCTCGCAATTTCATCTGCAACCCCACAATGCGCATTTCATGTTAGAGCCAGACGTGCTCTTCAACTCCTCCTTGTCCCGCCAAGAGCAGGTGAGAACCACGGCTCACCGACACCCGCCATAGAGTTCTTTGACCAGATGGAAATATACCCAGGAAGGTCGACCATAAAGAAGACATAGTTGGGTCTTGACAATTGTTCTATATTAGGCTCGAAGATAGCGCATTTCAAGAAGCTGCATCAGAAAACTGGACTGCCATACTCTGAAATGGTGCGTAACCATAGCCTTCGCCTCAAATGTTACCCTAAGCCATTGCCTTGTGGGGTAGTTATTCTTTGACGACGAGCATAGAAATAAGGAAGTCGAAGCTCTTGGTAAGCGTCAAAGCTTCTTGTGTTGCACATTTCATTATTTTGTTTCACCAAGGAGTGACGTTTTGCTTGGTCCTTCATGGCACAGACGAGCGCACACTGGAAGCGGGGCTTGCAGAATGGCGAAAACGCCATCCGGTCGAGGTAGTGGAGGACGCTGCAGGAGATTCAGGGCAATGATATGTACGAGCCTCATTACAACATATTGGATTATTACTTTGGGATGACAGAGTACTGTTATCTCGCGGATACACGCGCCGAGGCTTCTAATTAGATCACATGACGATGCTGATCGATCATTATCACCCCCGCATTCAAGCGATCAATCGCAAGCACCTCATCAGCCTGAGTGTTGAGCTTCCCAATAATGTCTGATCCCCAGCCTCTTGCCAAAATCTACTTCCGAAGTCCCGAGGAACCTGTCCTACCTGTCCCACTTCCTCAAGCTCCTGAAGAGCGCGCGCGAGCCCGGTTCTCCTTAGCTGGCAAGAGAGCCATCGGTATGAATGTTGCTGATATCTCATCTTCCCTGTACCTAATCTGATCACTCAACAGTCACCGGAGGTGCCCGTGGCCTAGGCTATACCACTTCCAGGGCTCTGCTCGAACACGGCCTTTCTGGTCTCTGCATCTTCGACCGCGACCTCGAAACAGGCGAAGCCGCCGCATCATCGCTCTCCGCAACCTTCCCCAATACGAACATTACATTCAAGGGAGTCAATGTCGCCGACGAGATGATGACTACCGAGGCGGTGGAGAGTGTGGTTGGTGAATTGGGAGGGGTAGAGATATTGCTATGTTGTGCGGGTATTGTGGGAGTAGTGGATACGCTGGAGATGGGAATGGAGCAGTGGAATAAGATTATTGAGGTGAACTTGACTGGGAGCTTGGTTTGTGCAAGGGCGGTGGCTAAGTACGCATCATTGTCCTCTTCATTCCTCATCATAACAGCATCGACTTGAACGTTACGTAGGAGCATGATCTCCAAATCCACCCTAGGCTCCATCGTCCTCATTGCCTCCATGTCCGGCCACACCATCAACTACCCGCAACCCCAAGCAGCGTATAATGTCTCCAAAGCGGGCGTACTCCACCTGACCAGACACCTCGCAGCCGAGTGGGCGCAGCATGGGATCCGCGTGAACTCTATCTCTCCAGGATACATGGATACCGTACTGAACGAGGGTGACCATCTGATTGAGGCGCGGAGGATATGGAATGAGAGGACACCAATGGGTAGGATGGGCAAGCCGGAGGAGCTGTGTGGCGCGGTGGTTTTACTGGCGAGCGATGCGGGGAGTTTTATGACTGGAAGCGATATTAGGATTGATGGTGCGCATTTCGTATAATCTTTCCGTTCACTAGGTTCACACGAAATGTCTGAGGCGGTTACACACTGCTATAGAGAGGCGCTGTATGATCATGGCAGATATAGAGGTCTAGACCAACCAAAGGTTAAACTACTTCAAGAATCATACCACAACGACACGTAAATGCCACATCGGCAGAATGATCACTACTTGTCATGACCTGCCGCTGACGTACAGCGTTTTCAAGCACCCTTAGAGCTGTTAAATCCTCCGTCATGAAAGCTTCACTTACATCGTCCTCTAATTCTCACACAGGTTCGTCAAAACAGAAGTCTCCTTCGCTCTATAATTGATAATGACAGTCAACAGCCTCCACCTCCTTTAAAGATAGCAATTCGCCTGCGAATTTGATGAGCATATTTTTCCGTGTGACCCGTGGAGCAATGTCTAACGAGCCATGGAACACATTCTGAGTGTGAGTCGCTCCAGTGCTCCCTTACGGCGAAGAATAAACGTTTCGATTGGTGAGTCTCGATCAAACCCCATTCCAGCTAATGTGAGGTGCTTCAATTGAGGGAAGTGTAATTCAGCGAGCGGGCTGATTCCCGGCTTAAAGCAGCCGTCCAGAACGTTCGGAAGAGCGACTGCAGCGTGCTTTGAGACGATACAAGAAACCTCCCAGGTATATTTTCTTAGGCGTCATCTAATCCGAGGTCCATTTCCGGATAGTTGCCATTGCCTGACAAGACGTGGATGGTCAGGACGCAGGCACCTTCTTGGAGATGGCCTCAAGCAGAGGATATTGAACTTGTCGATGCCACTACGAGACGTAATGACCTGGGTCTCATTGGCGTTTCAGGCGACTAAATTCCTCCGGAAATATCTCTAAGATTACTTCGTCCGAAAGGCATGCATTGGCCATGCAATTTGACCGAATTCCACATCAGTTCCAACCTATATTTTTCATATACAGGCGCGGATGCCTGTCCCTGTTACGTGTCATTGTGAGCTCGCCACCTTCGCCGTGGGCAAATGACAGGTCTTCCATGGTGTCGACAAACGATCTCGAGTTCATCCTCCTCCGAGATGCAGGAGTATCTCGCAGCGAGCCCGGCACGTGTATGCGTTTGAACACACCAGACTCCATCGAATCTCGAACTATTACGCTTCTTTATACAAAGCACAGATATCTCCAAATAACGATACGTTTCAAGTTGTTAGGAAAGCACGGATTGCATCCAGTGGGAGACTGAGCGACGCCAAACCGGCGCACTTCGGGACAGACTTGGCCACAGCAAGCTCTGCGTCGTGAGGACCTCTAGGCTCTGGAGTCATCGTTAGGCGTTCCTCGTGGTTCGAATTCCTTCTATTCAACTTTCGCTTTCCGCGCTATTTTCGTGACGTTAAATCGGACGTTTCTTTGCTATCCACTCGAGCAGTAGTCACCTGGGCTGGCTACGCTTTCCAATCGTAAAACGTGACTGAATATTTGCGGCTAGAACGAGTCCGTCCGTGTCATCACATGCACATCCACGGGTTGGCGTGGTCAACGTAGGTATGCAGGTTCCATAGAGGATCTGACCACTTCGGTAGAGTCAGTGACCAGCCAGAAAGTGAGACCGGTCTGATTTGTTCCCCTTCGAATAGTTCGCGATGTCGTTGAGGATCAAAATTAAGAATACTTAACGACCAGTCGACTTTGAGACAAAGAACGACCCGGATGGCGACGCGTTCAAATTACGCGGCGGTGGCGTGAGATTAAAAATTCCCACAGCTACACAAGGAGGGTTGAGCAAGACACTTGCTTGAGGAAAATATATCTTTTGGATAAAGCAATCTCGAAAGTCTCAGATTCACCGCTTCCTCCTTCGCGTCTGCGATGCTTAGGCCAGTTCACGTGCACCATCCATCCTCCAGGCTTCCGGGGTGGGATCGATTGCTACTCCGTTCGGCACGCTATTTCCGGATGGTAATTATTAAGCAGTAGTATATGATATGATCCTTCAGTTATCTACCGCGTTGACGGTTGAAGAGTTGGCAATAAGTCACCGCCATGTCCGGACCTATCATTCACATCGTATCGTTCAAATACAAGGACCCAGCTGTTGCCCCTGGTGGGTTCACCCGTCGAACATCATTCGATCATCTAGTTAGTCATATCTAACAAGAGAAATGTAGAGGCATCCCGCAAGTTCCAAGCACTCAAAGACGAGTGCAAGCTTGAAACTGGCAAGGGAACACCTTACATTGTGAGCTTTGTGGGCGGAGCCAACAATAGCACAGAGGGGAGGACCAAGGGCCTGCAAGTACGCTTTTTGCGCATACTCTGAGAGGATGGCTCATGCCGATATCGATACGTCTCGTTAGCAAACCTTCATTCTGACCTTCCCGGACGAGGCCTCACGCGACTACTACTGTGATGTGGACCCAGCTCATCAGGCGTTCAAGGTATGCATGTATTCGATCTCATCTCATGGCAATGTACTGATCTCATTTTCAGAAATATATATTCCCTCTCATCGAAGAGTATGTTCATCTTCCTATTGCGTCATCGGGCTATGTTGCGATTGACAACATGTGTATCGGATTTATAGCTCGTTTGTATTCGACTTCAAGGATAATTCCTACGCCCTCACTTCTTGAATTCCGGACGTATCCATGGGTAAACCAATGTATGATGTATGAAACGATGAAATTCGAAACAGTATTCACCCAAACGCTCGACTCTCTAGCGGACATTGTGCGCTATATGGTGTAGCCAGGCACATCATGAACACGCTCCTAACCCTTCCTTGCTCTGGAAATAGACTCATATTTGTAACGAGAATGCAAGTGGGTGCCAGTGAGGAGCATTCGGGACATGGCACGGCAACAGAAGCAAGGACGAGCGTGTGTATCCGCAGATCATCTAGCTCTGGTACATGAATGTGTTATCCGCTAAATTAAGAATCTAGTAACAGTCCTGCAATATTCCTGCGTACGTGGTCATGGTAACCTGGAGAGCATGCGTCTTCTAAACCTGCGGTATATTAAGCCTGCGTGTCCCTCTTGCGGAGGATATTGACATCATGCCTAGCAATAGATGCTGCGACGGCCATGGCCATGCATCGTCCATATAGCTATTGTGGGTGTCATACCAGCTAGTGCGTGATTGATTCGTTCCATTGGTATTGCATGAAACCAGCCTCTGGGGAGTCAGATAGGGGCAGCCTGCTTTCAATAGGATGATTATACGATAATGCTGCAAAGGCTCGACGGCTGGAATACTCACCGGGTTATCAGGGAATTCCTACTACTGAGGCGGTAGGGCGTGGCATCCCGGAGCACTAAGTGGCGGATGAAATGCAATGGATGACAAACACCCGGGAAAAGGAGAGACCATCGAGATTCAGAAAACAGTCCGAGCACTTGGACCTAGTCGTGAGACTAGGAAAGACTTCCTTCGGAGAAGATTGTCAACTGAATAGCGCCCGGCCTGCAGGAAACAGCGGGGATGAGCATCAGCAGACACCTTGTTACACCCCGCATTGTTCGTGTGCGAGTCGACAGCCAGTGTCTAGGCCCTATATGGCCGGGGCGCAAAGTAAAAATGGAGGCAGAGTGCTCGAAAGAACGTAGGTCACGAGAGACAGCTATAACAAGCGATGAGGCGAGCAGAAAAAAACTACTGATGCCCAATTACCCCATTCTCGCCAGGACCCAGTACAAAGGGCTTCGCAGGATCTCTGAGCTTCATAGCTTTGATGAAGAGAATCATCGGTACATCGATTCCATGTTTATCCAAAGTTACTGCCGACGAGTTGCTGATAAAGACCTAGGGCTCGGTCACTTGCTCTAGGATCAGTTCGAGATACCGGTGCAGGTGTTATTGACTGCGACCCGCCGTTGCTGGCCATTCTAGATTGCAATGCTCCTTACTGCAGAATATAAAGGTGGCCACTGCGCTCCTGTGGAAAGTGGGACAATGGCTTGGTGGCGGCGGCGGCGGACCACGACTCAAACTCAGGCCGAGGAGAAGAAGCTGGAGACCACGTGGTCGATTGCTGTTCCGGAGTCTTCCTTTGAGCTCTTCCGAGTTCCGACGCACCCGCCACCACCTTAAGGCCGATGTATCGCAAATGAAGATACTGATGATGAGAAACATGCTGCAGAGTTTCTTCACGATTGTGTCTGCAGGCCTCATACTGTGCTGCTGTTTTACGTATTTGAAGTTTCTACGTGCTCGATGACTTGAACGACTGCACAACGACATTCTCTGGGGTCACAATCGCATCATTCATGGTTGATGATACTCTTCGCGGGAGATTTACTGCGCTGACTGAAAACAGAATTGGTCATAAGCGTGTCAAGAGACTATCGTCCATTCGTCCTATCTTCGTCAAACATCAGGTCTCCGTCCTCAGGACCTCGGGAGAATGCAACTGTTCTCGAGCCTAGTCATCCAAGACCGTAGAGCTCGGCCTTCCTGGCGGAGTAAAACCTCCCGAATTTGTCTTTTGCAGACGACATAAATGACTTTATTTGCATCATTATACAATCGCGGCGCATAGTCTAGATATCATCAATCTTGTCATTGGCTTCGCCGCATAACTTCTCGCGTTTACATTGGATGAACCTTGCACCAATAGGAGCACATCTTGCTTTTGGTACGACCGAAATACATGCGCGCGAGGTGCTGCATGGGACTCTGCTGTTCTGCGAAACCGATACTTTATTTGGTTCCTATGATCACCTCCAAAGAAACAAAACTTGTATTCCTCTCCGTATAAATATGCCCCTCGAAGCGGTGCTTGCTCATCAGCCAGTCTAAGTCAGAGTTCACCTCCGCTCCAACGAACATGCTCTTGTCCACGAAAGCCTTCCTCGCCGTTGTCGCCTGTGCCCTCGGCGTGCAAGCACACGGCTACGTCGACACCTTGAATGTTGGCGGTACCACCTACACAGGTTACCTTCCTTTCAACGACCCGTACACCACACCGACACCTCAGCGCATCGAGCGTGCTATCCCCAACAATGGCCCCGTCACCGATGTGACTCTCCTGGAGTACGTAGGCTTGTACTTCCGCTCTGCCACTCATCAGTACTCACTCGTACTTTATGCAGTATTCAATGCAACGGCTCCGGCGGGTCCGGCAGCTCACCTGCTCCGCTCGTTGCTTCCATTGCTGCGGGTGGCAAGATCGCCTTCCATTGGACCGCTTGGCCCTCCTCGCACGTCGTCAGTGTTCCCTTCATACCACAGACGGATACGAAATTAACTCTTGCGCTCTATACAATGATTGACTAAAGGGCCCTGTAATCACGTACCTCGGTAAAGTTCCCAGCGGCACCGACATCACCAGCTACGAGCCCACAGGCTCCAATGTTATCTGGTTCAAGATCGACCAGGCTGGGTACTCCAACGGAGAATGGGCTGCCACTGATGTTCTCTCTGCGCAGAATAGCACCTGGACTGTCACCGTCCCGAGCAAACTCGCTCCCGGACAGTACATCGTCCGCCATGAGATGTGTGTATTAATTGACATCTCCTTAGTGTTAGTGAGACTAACGACTTTCCTGTATAGCATCGCTTTGCACCAGGCGGAGAGCTACCCCGGCGCTCAGTTCTACCCGGACTGCTTCCAAATTCAGGTCACTGGCTCTGGCACTCAGACTCCCGCTTCTTCCTACCTTGTCTCCTTCCCTGGTGGCTATACTTCCACCACTCCAGGAGTTGTCTTCGACGTTTACTGTACGATGCCTTCTGTTCATTGACACTACTCGAACTGACACGATGGGTTATTCCAGCCAGCTTCACGTCGTACCCGATTCCCGGCCCGGCTGTCTGGAACGGCAACTGAGTGACAGTGTTCAGTAATCAAGAAGCTTTAGTTGTGTAAGGTTCTCAACAGAATGGTGGTCCAGCTAAAAACGAGCGAAAAAGAAAAAAAAAGGAGTATCATCTGAGTTATCTTGTTGCTGTATTTGTAGTTCTTTGCTTGCTTTGTATAAATTGTTATCGGTCGTTACTGCTTGAGAATCGAAGACTTGTATGTTGTGTGGCATATTCGTGGTCGTTCATTCTGCTTCGTTCACTGTCAAGGGGCCAATATGATCGAGAACTTCTGGAAGATGGACGCTCTAGTGCGATATATGGTATGCAGCAGGTAGTCTATCCCGCAAGAAAGCGTTGCTCGAATTTTCGATTTGCAACAGAACTCCTCATGAGATGATGTTCTCTGCATTTTCTGTCCAATGGGAGGAGATGTGGCGCATTATTTGGTCGTGCTTGTAGCTGAGCCGATTCCTTTCAGATTACCTCGAGGGCTCTCCTATTTCTAACGCAGTTCCTGCGGCGTCGAACTCTGGTCATAATGTTATCGGCTTGGGGATAACATCAAGTGTAAGATCAACTCGGAGCTTAGCTTGGTGTATGTCCCTGGTGAGCCTTCGGAGCCGAAATTTCAGCTTACTAAGTTATACTCGGCCGTCGTGAAGTCCGTGGGCTTGATGCACACTTCCGCTGCCTTGGTGTAGATATAAACATGCTCCTCTAAAAGTGTGTCAATGCTATTCCCCTAAGTAGTTGCGTTACTCAGATCTTCCACCTGAAAGATCAATGTTCCTGCTGCTGTGTCAAGTCGACATAGCAGAGCTTTACAGAGCCCCTTACTAGTGCTGGTGGCACCCTTCTTCAAAACCGCTTTCCCAAGACAAGGGCGATAAGTCGGATGAATGCGTCCGCAGAGTGTCTAGACGTTTGCCTCCGTGGCCGGAACTATAGCAACGCCAGGACTACGTTGGCTCGATTGTGCCTGGACTGAACATTTCCGAGGCCTCCGCCAACGTCTCGGGTGGTCGTCCGATATGTACCGGTACTGGCATCATCTTCGCTGAGGCATTTCCTCTCCGTTTATTAAACCGGCGCAACATCCGTTCAGTAACATCGACGCCGAGACCTCGAAAGTATAGCGTGAATTATTCCTCTTGTTCTCCGACTGCCGCTCGCAACGACGGTGATGGTATCTCATAGACGGCATCCGTGTCAATGGCTATAAAACACACTGGCAATTCATCATTCTTTTCTTCTCAAAGTACTGCTTCCCTTTGTTCATTCCTTTCTTTCTTGGTGCTTGATTACCGCTCTCTGGGAACTTGTCTCTTTCTTCATTTCAGCTTTATTTCATTTCATTCAGACACTTTACCGCTGACCGGCTGAGCTTGCTCTTATTATTTTTCTCTGTTATACTCGTTCGTTACACCTGCAACATGTTTCGCTCTCAGATTTTCTTGTCCATCCTTGCGCTCTCCATGCGAGTTACTGCCCACGGTTATGTGGACCAAGCTACCATCGGCGGACAAGTGTTCAGTGGATATCTACCATACACCGACCCGTACATGAACCCGGTTCCCGCCCGCATTGGGCGCGCCATCCCTGGCAATGGTCCCGTGGAAGATGTCACACTACTCGAGTGAGCATAGTTGAGCAGATTGTCCCAGATGTCTTCTGACGTCAGAACATAGCATTCAATGCAATGGTGAAAGCGGCAGTGGAACCAAGCCTGCATCCCTTGCGGCTTCAGCAGCCGCCGGAGACCAAATCTCCTTCCACTGGACTGACTGGCCCAGTTCCCACGTCGTACGTCTGTAACTCTTATCCATTGCCAGCATTAAATAATCAAAATTGTAGGGCCCCGTGATCACATATATGGGGCAAGTACCCTCTACCACCAACATCACAGAAGACTCTCCTACAGGCTCAGACGTCATCTGGTTCAAGATCGACGAGGCGGGCTACGAGGACGGCAAGTGGGCCGCCACGGAGATCCTCTCCAGTCAGAACAGTACCTGGACGGTCACGATTCCAAGTGCCCTTAAGGCTGGGCAGTACCTGATCCGTCACGAGATGTAAGTGGACAATCACAAGGTGATCATCAAGCATACTACTTCCTTTGCAACAATATTAGTATCGCTCTGCATGAAGCTGGCAGTTACCCTGGCGCCCAGTTTTATCCCGATTGCTTCCAAGTCGCAGTTACTGGTTCCGGCACCGAGACACCCGTCTCCGAGGCTTTGATTTCCTTCCCAGGCGGTTACACACCCAATACGCCAGGCATCGTGTTCAACGTGTATACAGGTATGTTACTCGACATTAGAGGTCAATACGCCTTTGATGAGCTATGTCAATACAGACATTACTTCATACCCCATTCCCGGTCCTTCCGTCTGGACGAGCAACGAAGAATTCTCTTCCGGTGGCTCGTCCTCCACTGCCGTGGATACCTCCACCGCCGCGGCCTCGTCTTCAGTCGCCTCTACTACTTCCGCGAGACCCACCTCAGCTGCAGTATCCTCATCCACAGTTGTAGCATCTTCATCTGCGGCCGTCGCCTCTTCTACTATCGTCACCACCTCTGCGACTGCTTCTAGCTCTGCTGCTGTCTCTAGCTCTTCTACCGATGCCACTACGACCGGCGCAGCCACCCCCAGCGCGAGCACCATCACCGACGCCAACGTCTGTATGAACAGTACGTCATCCGCTAGCCAAGTCATGTCTTGAGTACAATCCGACCTTACGCTATCGCAGACTACAACGAGTGCATCGTTGCAAGCCAGCCTAACCCCGACTGGACGGGCTGCGGGGCGACCAAAGATGAATGTCTCTCTCAGGCGACATACCAGCGCCTCGCGCGGTTGGGCAGTGTTGGACGCCGTCTCCTATAAGCGCATCTTATCGCCTTCTCCTATCGCATCTATTTATTAAGTTCCTTTTTGTGGCTCCTCGATGGGGTCGCCCATCTTAGGGCCATGACTGTGTACAACTTCCGAGAATGAGATTGTATATCTCGTGCTAGGAAACGGAATGTGATTGATTTCAAAGGTCATAATCGCGATGGAAAGGTCTCTGGCATAAGCACGAGTGACGATGCCGTTGACATTCGTATACACAAGGGTGTTGATCAAGATCTATATATTTGTAGATGCCGTCACACTAAGGTCAGGCAATGAATCGATCGTCAAACAGTTCCATTGCAGTCTAGCTCATCATCTGTGATAGCGACGGCGATCTGAATGATGCAGTTGAGCCCTCGTGCTCGGTTGAGCGACGGGTTGAGGGGCAGACGGAGGGACCAGCGCGGGAGTAACGGGCGGGTGCCGAAGGCCATTCTCTGCCCGGCCTCCATGGCGAGAGCAATACTCTGGCACAGGAAAATATACTGTTTTACGGTCTTGGATGGTCTACAAAAAGGTTAAAATGACGACCACCAGATCTGGAATATGGTAATCACAAGTGTGTGGTTGCAATACCCTGGTAGACATCTATGACAGTGACTGTTGATGCATTCAGGGTCGACGCATTTGATTGTATCGATACGAATAATTTTGCCGCCCGGGCACTATGAAGTGTCAGTGATATCCAATCAAGGGAGGTATAACATCGACGCATACCTTACATGCATACTCCGGAAATACACTGTAAGAGGCGTCAATACGAGAAATTGGCAAAGATGACAGCTGAAGCTCACTCCCGGATCCAGCACATCCTAACAAAGAGAGAATGATTGCACTAGATATTCCTACGCAGGGGCGGGCTTATATACCTTCTACTTAAGTCCGTGGCAGCAGCGAGCTCACGATTGGATCTGTAAGTGGACGCCACCCAGCCACCAGCGGGACAAGTGGCATACAGCTATGCTTCCGCTTTGTACAGAAGTATGCACCAAGTGGCAGTCTTCAGTTCGCTTACTGCAGAGCCTATCGGTACAGCACGAACCGACTTCTGGCATTGTGGCGGGCAAAACAGAGATGAAGATCTTCCTCCACCATCACACAGCGCTAGAGGCGATGAGCAAACCAGTGGGGCTTTCTTGTGAATGTGGCGTCATAGTATATATACGATTGTCCGATCGGCAATTGAGAACTTGAAACCCAGTATGCATGCATGGTCGTAAGAGATAAGGCACAGAATGCAGAGTCCCGTTTCGTCTGATGCAGACGATGAATTCTGGCAAGTCGAACAATATCGTAGACGATCCAGAAGTTGTGGGCTTCGACCAGGAAGAGTAGCGACGCAGCAAGCTCACAGTAGCGCAGAGTCACCAGAAAGACGACCGGAGGCACCAGGTGCCTTATTGCAATACAGATAAGTAGTATTTATATCTATAATGCCTATCAAGGTCACGATAGATTTGGTCAATTTGATAAGCAAGCCTCAGAGTTTGTCGTTGGCGACTGGATAGAGCAGAAGTACGAGGAGGAAAGCCATCAAAAGAAAAGTAGCCTCGTTTCTGTTGGTCGCCCCTGAAAAACGGTATTGCCGCAACCGGAATTTGCCGTATACGTAGCCCGCGATTGGAGGCGATTGGCCATGGTCGGTGAATCACTCAGTGCTCGACCGACGTCTCTCTGGGTATGTGAGACCGGCCTAAATTTGACCGGTAGTTCCAACCGCCAAACGAATGAATTTCAGTCGTCAACTGGCCGAAACTGGACCTTTAACCATATGAAACTACCGTATCAAATTAGGCCGGCAATTGAGGAGTTTTGACCGGTATGAAAACGGCGGAATTTGGCTGGAGTCAACCGTTTAATGGTCTATTTTCATTCGTTCATGTACAACTATTCCTTCCTGATATTCCAACCAATTTCTATATAGGAAAAGCCATGTATTGGGTATATAATGTACATGTACAGATAAATACATACATCCCAATATCCCAAGCCTCATCTAGAGCCTGAACCTCAAGCTTAAGTCCGAGCCCTTAAACAACCCAGCCTCCCTCCACAGAAAGTACCCCTATATGTTTGTTATTAGCTAGCATGAAGTAGAAATTGCACTCACGAAGTCCCTGAGGACCATAGCTGCGGCAGGGTCTGGCCATCCTATGATTAGCTTGAGGATCAGTAACATGTACAGGTTACAATGTTTGTATATACTCACAATATATCATGAGGTAGCAGCATAGCTAAAGGGTCTCTGGATCCATAAGCATGCTGCATAAGCTCATCATATCAGAGAACTCAAGAGAAATGACTAGAGTACATACCTATAAACCCGTGACCGTCATGTACAGTGCAACACCCGTGAAGACTGGTCTCTGTAAACCTGATGAGCAGAGATAAATCGCGAACAACACAACATACCTGCATACTAGACACTCTACGAGAGTTGTGGCAAAGAAGAATCAGATGACCATAGAGACTCACAGATGGTAGGCAGAGGCAAGATGAACGAGAGTGCGTCTAAGCGCGTCCATTTCCTAAGTCCGATACTGGCATTCCCACGATAGCCGTGCTGTATCAACAGACAAATTTCGACCGTTCATCGTACTAAATGCCCAGATCGTAATTTCAACCGGTTTTCCAGCCGAAACCTGTTTCGACCTTGTTCGACCACTTCTCGGCCGAAAGTACAAAAACAATCGATTAACGGTCTAATTTAGGCCAGCCTGGTGTGCACAGTGTCTGGCGCAGTTAGGTATCTCTACACAGACCATTCAGCGCTGGAAGGCAGTGCTGTGTCATTGATTTTCACTTCAGTCTTAAAGTAACTACTAATCGCATCAAACCAGCGAAATCGGCATACGTTTATAACCAAGGGCGACATGTTACAGAAACAAAATGCATAGGTAATAAAGAAGGTTGGCTTATAACATATATTTCGACATGATTCAGCATCCTACATAGGTCAAACAACGATTATATCAACATGTCTATCAATGACCTAGCCGCGGGGGCTACATGAATATGTTGACGTTCGGGCCGTGTCGATGGCCCGCCCTATAATTCCGGGAACGTTGCGGGACAACTGCTGAAGAAGGTAGTAAGGGAAGGTTTTCCTCTTCCCACTCGTCCTCGTAACGAGATGATGGAATAACTGGTGAGGACACAGGAGATATATGGGCTCCAGCGTAATCCTGCTCGTCCTCGAACCGAACTCTCTGGAAACCTGGTGAAAAATCGGCTGGAGCTCGATCCTGGTAAAGACATCGTGGCATACCAGCGAATCGGTGATCTTGGAGGTTTGTTGGCGCTGTTGGCGCAGACGTGGCACAATGGCTCTCATACGCCCCTGGCGGGAGGCGAGAAGGGTTTTGCCGGTCCTCATATTGCTGTGGTGTAGACCTCGAACGAATGGCCGGTCCCTGTCCATTGGCGTAAGGTGTGGTCATCGGAAGAGTGTAGGTAACCTGTTGGTGTACAAAGTAGTTTACTGTGATCATCGGACTGGATACACCTTGAACAATCGGGACAGGATGAACAACGTGAAGACCAGCACAGGGAACGACTGGGATTGCATAGAAGACCGGAATTGGAGGGCATGGCGTTATAAAGTAGGACTGAAAAGGGCTAAGGACAGAAAGCGACAAAGTGAGTTGTTCTGCTCCTATGGGTTCTAAATATGTGCAGAAACTCACCAAGCATTCTCGCAAGACATTCTTTATGTCGTGAAACTGGTCTTATAGCTAGAGACTGGTGCTCGAGTGCAATCCTCTACCTGCAACGCCCCTTAAATACTCTGTCCTGGATCGTGGCGCCGGCATGATCGAAAACCACGGCAAGTTCACATAAACAGAAAACAGCACAGTGCCGTATAAAGACAGCAGTTTCTGTACCTGCTATGAGCACTGCGAGAAGGTACATCGCCACCGATGGCACTGCTTAGCGTAGCCGTGGCGTCAGGCGTCGTATAATGTCAGTGGGACTGAGACCTTTATATTAGGGAAGATGGAGAAAGATCGTGCCGCCACCGAGGCGGCCAACACACCTTTGTAGACCCATATCTTGGAATCATAGCATGTTGTAACAGTGCCAGCGAAGTGTGTGCATACCTAAGACCTCTTGTCGCGTGCATACGCTATGACGACGATTGCCGTAAATCTTTCAAAAGGGACTATGTGATAAGTACCGGAGTTGGATATAATTATTCAAGAGAGAATATGTTATCGTCATGATATGAAACTAGTAAGCTTCATGAACAGTTACCAGTGAGATGATTGAGAAATTGACCGCAACACCAAGTTCACAGAGCGAGACAGGTAGAGAAATAAGCTGTCAGCGAGAAACCGAGCAGATAACCACAGTACTGTGAAGTTTGAGCCATCCTTACGACGTCCAGTTGGGCTTCACGAACTGATGTAATCCTCCCAACGAACGGGGGCGCGGCAAGATCCGGAATTATGTAATGTATCCCGTGGGCCCCGCCCGCGGGGCGCCACCGCACCAATGCATCCCGCGTGAAATTTGTGAGTATAAACCAGGAGTCAATATTCAATGGCTGCGAACACGAGGGTAAAGGATCGTTTCCCTGCCTTATCTTACTATCCATCTAAGTATATGGTCTACCGGGTCAGAGATGCTATTGCCTCCTATTCAGATTATTTGATTGTTCAGAAACAGCAGCGTATTCCCTTAGTGCCATCAGAAGAAATAGTCATGGTGATCCTTCCAGATGACAACATCACATCGATCTTGAGGCTAAAAGCACAAGACCACTGATTCCCGCCGTGCAGGATCTAAAACCGTCGACCTATTGTGAACGAGAATACGAGATGTCCTTGTGCTCCTTAACAACCTCCCCTCCATTCAATACACGCCACGTTCTTTTCCTCGTAGCAGTCCTGACCATGATCTCGGCGCTCTCCAGTCGCCTGGATCCAGGATTCTCGCTTTCATTCACTAATCGTCTATCATCGAGCACTCCTGAAACGACTGTGTCGCATGGGAATAGATCGTTGTTACCAATAGTCGCATACAGTTCAAGATTCTTCAGTAGCGGTACGGGAAAGGCCCCGCTATCCCTGTTAATCAGACAACGCATAGTGTTGTCAATATTCATCGGCATTTGGGTATTATGGACGCCGATCGCGAGTTCCAGCAAGGAAGGGACACTCTTGAGCAAGGCATAAAATTCCTGGCCATCATCTAACAATCCAATGTTACTGATACCTAGACGCTCTAATTGCCATCCTGGACCCGCGATGGCGGGTGCCAGTGAGCTTACTGGTGGGAGTTGCCGTGCAGTGATCCCCAGGGACCGGAGGCCTGGAAAGCGGAAGGATAACAAGATGGGGAAGACCTCGAGCTCGTCCTGAACAACGAAGTTGACAATGCGCAAGTGGGCGAGCGATAGGGTTGCTGATACCGGTGCGGTGACATCGAGGGTATCGAGGGTTAGATGCATCAAGGACTGGCATCGTTGCAGTACTCCGATGAGTGAAGAGCTGTAGGAGACTGACTGTAACTCCAAGACAGTCAACCGTGGATAAAATCTTTCGAGCACAACCGATGTACGATAACCAATGTCCTGTAGTGAGATATGCGTGAGACGTGGAGCAACCACATTGTCGAGCGACAGGACGCTATCATGGAAACCCAGCGGTAGGCCGAAGGATAGGCTCTCGAGTGATGGAAGTTGAACAGGAGGTTCGAATAACTTCCGCCGCAAAGTCTCGGTGACTTTAAAGTGTAACGATCTGCACCGAGGCAAGCACTCTCTCCATGTCTGCAAGCAGGCTTCAAAACTGTCTGGTGTGTCATAATCCACGACGAAGGATAAGAGGTCCAGAAGACAATCCCCTGCTCGTGGCACAAATTCTTGCAACAAAAAGGTTAAACCAGTCAGCTTTCGAAGGTTGGGCGATGCTCCGACCAATATATCATCAGAATCCACAGAGTCCACAGAGTCCACAACAGCCATATGACGCCATAATGCGGAGGAAGTACAAGCACATTGCCTCCATCGACGGCATACATGGCTCAGGACCATGGGCGTGAACCGCGGTCCCAAGGTCGGGGGTAGAGGAGCACGAATACAATGCAAGAATATCATCAAGAGCAATTCGACAGGTAGTCGATTCGCTGGAGATCCAGGGCCTGCCAATGGGTCTCTAGTGGTGTAGTACTCAACCGTATCAGACTAGAGAGCGAGATAAGTATGCAGGTTCTTCAGGATGTCGGTCTGAGAGACATACCCCCAAGCCATTTTCAAGCGATACGGACCCGAGCGCTACAGAAGAGCATACTTCAATATCCAAAGAGTCTACAGGGTAGGTTATGCGTCCATTAGACATCGATTAAGCTGCGCACGTACTTTGTTCTGCATGACAGTAATCCATCGGGGCAGGCCAGCGTGTGGCTCCAGCGTACTTGAATATTTGAATATCAAAGATGACTCCAAACAAGGCCTCCTCGTGTCAATAGACAGAAAAATCGATTTCTTAACGTTCCGATACGCACTATCAAGAGTCAAGACGTCACACGGTGTACAGAGTGACTTGTCACATGAAGAGCACGTGATAGACGGGATGTATACTGTGGCGGGTCAGGAAGTCGGACAGCCTGCCTACTCGGACAGCGGGCTGCTCCACACTCACTCTGTAATCTTTAGACCACATAATTTATATCATTCGAGAGCTAGACTTTACATCTGTATTCTCTGAAAATTTCAGAGCAGTATGACTCAAAACAAGAGAGATATCATAGCTAGAGTTGTCGCTACTTGCCGGTTAGGCTGTTTCTCACACTCGCACTCACCCTTCCTCGCTCAACATCAT
>KV425552.1:79102-139270 GCA_001632425.1 Neolentinus lepideus HHB14362 ss-1 | reverse complement strand
ACTTCAGTGCCATACCCTGTCCTCAACTCCACACTTTAGCTCAAAACACCAGACTTAAACAATATAGTTATGGATGTGGTTACACTGGTATTTTTTTTTCTATTCATACTGGTGCTGGGATGAGTTGGGAATGCAGAATCTGGGTCGGAAGGGTCTAAGTGGTTGAGTAAAAACCAAAAGGAGGATATGCCGGTGGAGGGTTGGAGATGTTACAATGACCATGTGTAATACATTTTAGACCTATATGATGATGTTTGAGCCCAAATCCTGTGGACTGAACTGTGTGCTATTGGAAGGGTGCCCATTTGTTTCATTCATTGCCTGTGGCTGCATGGCTCTTGGCTTCGGGACGCACACAGTTGCATAGAAAATACACTGCTTCTCACTGTTTGTTGGGCACTGTATCACTCTAATAGTCAGAACTGAAGTATTGGTGGACTTCTAGGGGGATTCACCCTGAAAAATTACGAGCTGTGGTGCTGTCCGAGTAGGCGGTCCTCAGCCACAATGGGCCATGTTGAAGGAATAAATTCCTCCTGTCACATACTTTGCATGTAAAATTACAAAAGATACATAGGATGATAGAGGCAATGTCTGCCGTCAATTTGAAGAAAATCTTGAGTAGATACGATAACCTGAGGGTGCAGGATGGGGCAAACACTGTAGTGTGTCCGAGTACTAGGCCCTGCACAGTATCGGCGATATTCATCAAGGTCAGCAATTCGGAGCACTGAATGTGACACATAATACAAAGGAGACATACATCCATGTCTAAATTCATTTAACGGCCTTCCATAGCTGATATACAAAGCTCGGATACATTTTTCTCGGCCTCTGCGAAAGCAAGTCACAAGTACTTATGCATTGCCATCTACTAAGGCCTCACTCAGGGACTCGGGATAGCCCGAATTCGGTGAAAAATGGTATGTGTACTGCCCACAATGGAGATAATTCCGATACGGGACATATGTGTCTCTCACCCAGAACGAAGGTGTTGACAGGAAAGGTCAATATGCGTAAAAATAGAGATATTCAGATGATCCGTCATTCACATGGAGAACACAAAGAAGGATATAATACTGAATGAATATTAAATAAAAGTTGGGTCAAGTTGAACGGGAGGATATAGTTTCAGATGAAGCCGCCCGGATGATTGTGTCTCCAATTCGTCCACACTTCCAGAAGTTGGTGCGTCCTACATTTATCCGGAACTGGGACCAGCCTAATCTCTTGCACTCTAGCTCTTCTCTATCATGTTTTCCTGTTAGCAATTATGCATGCCTCAAGGTAATTTATATCATACAGGTTGGTGCGTGCAGTGGCCTTGGGGCATATTACAATTGTTTGCGTGGGATTGACTGGCACTGCAGACGCCATGGTTTTCCTCACAATCGCGGTGTCGCACAGTGTAACGTCCATCCTGAAGGCACTGCATACGCATTAGCAATTGTGAATAACACAACGTTTATCGCTTATAATACTCACACCGCATGCGAATTGCCTGTAGAAGCTGCACGTTTTGTTCAAGGAGCCATACTCATTAACTAGGCCGGAGAACGCACCCGATTTCCTGGCACATATCTTCGCTTTATCTGGCTGATGGTGTAACAAGGCTGAAGGTGTTCGATGATGTAGACTGGAATAACCATCGCGTCCAGCCTTATATACCTTGGGTCATCTGGTGACGCCTCACAGTGGCGTCGCATTTGACTGCAAGCCGTGGCGTTCTGCTTGCCCGCCCCAGGCCCAAAATTTGGAGGAGCAACAAGCCACGCTCGTGGCGATGATGCTATACACATTGCTGGTGGCGTCTATAGTGGCAAGCTGTGAATTTGTGATGGAAAGAAAGGCTGATTACTCACACTTCGTGGCGAAGAAAGGATTGTCTTAACACTCCACGCAATGCCAGTTGCTGTTCTGAGGACGCGTATCTCTAGACGCCACCAGAAGGGTGTATAGCATTCACGATGCGATCGTACGCCTTGCCCCTTCCCATTCTGGGCCTGTGGCTTGCGAGCGGAATGCTATGGCTTGCAGACTAACGCAACGCCACCGTGAGGGGTCGCAGGATGACCCAAGGTACTGAGATAAGGCTGAATGTGGTGGTGATTTTAGTTTGCAGTTCTGGGTCGTTGAGTGTCAGGACCGTCACTAAGAGAGTGAGAGGAAAATAAGCATGCTGTGGGATTCTTCTGATATAGTCGTCACCTAGAGACTATGACATGTTACATATGTCCACACCAAGGTCTTCGTGTCTCTTGTCCTCAAATCTCTTCGTCACACCCATTCAAGTTGAACCAGCTACCTATTTCAATGTGAGGGCGAGGAGCCTCGCATCGATTCTGTAGAGATCATGCTGCACCATTTGGAATGTCAGCTGCAGAAGCTCGAGCTGGACAGTTTGTGAATCCTCAGCGCTGAGCGCTGAGCGGCCAAGCGGAGTTACACGCCGTGCTGGAAGCGTCGACATCGTTGTCAGAAAGAGATGGATAATCTAGGCTTTGATGGGAAGCGCCGGGAAACGAATTATTATACCAAGATCGAAATCCGTACTACAACCCACAAAGATGAAGGGCGTTGATAGGATGGATCGATGCAACGAGGACCTGGCTGGACTTTTTTTTCCCGAACGCTGTTTTCCTCACCCGTGCCTTGGACAGCCTCCCTTATACTTAAACCCATATGAATCCAGTATCAGGAATGGCTGAAACACTGCATGGGGCTCTATCCTGCGCTCAGCAAGAACATATACACCCCCTGTTACGGGAGAGGCCCGGAAGCTAGGGTCTCGGCATCTTCCGATGTGTGTGGCCTCTCTTTCGTCTCGATTCAGCTCAGTATGTGCCTCTTGTGCATTGTATATCCAACGACTTAGTAGCCAACGAGAGTATACACCGGCACGTATAGTCTTTCCTTTCGGCGTTGGCCACAGAGGTTCTACAAGCGACAGTGAAGATCCAGCAATGAATACGTGCACAGTAAGAGATGCGACCTTGAGACTAAACAATTGATTTAAGTAAAGATACAGCTAGACCAACGATGAGAGTATAGACAGCACATATTACGAACGCTAGAGGAATTCAGACAAACTACTACGTTTCCCATTGGGACCATCATTCTCGTTCGGATCAGTCATCGCCGATCTTAGGGGCCAAGTAATAGCGTATGTGGCCTTGGCCAAACTCGTACGACACCTGAAAGCAATGGTGATGAAAACAAGAATCGACCGAAGGCGAGCAAGACATACGAGTAAGGGCACATCGTTGCTCATCATCAGCTGGACCTTGTCGGCCAGTGAGGAGCTTTTCGAGAAGTTGACGAGGTATTTGAGACTGAACGTCAACGTGACATGCTGGTTCATCTCAACGCGGACGGCGTTCGGTGGATCATCGTCCAGGGAGCGCTTAGCCTTCTTCGAGACCTTGCCGTTCTGCAAAGCCGTTGGAGATTAGACAACTGATGACATAGGCGGATAATAAGGCACGTACCTTCGCAGGCGCCTTCTTCTTCCGCTTCTTACTACCCTCCTCCTCCTCTTCTCCGTCTTCGTCATCGCTCCGCCCCTTGAACTCCTCGTCATCCTCTCCATCTCCATTCATCTCCACATCATCGTCTTCCCCTTTATCTCCATCCTCCTTCTTGACTTTCTCCTTCTTTACCTTCTTCTTGCTGCCACCCTCCTCATCGTCCTCCTCTTCCGGCTCCGCCTCCTCAGCATCACTCTCCTCCTTCGTCGACGCCCTAATCTTCGAGCCCGAGCCCTCGCTAATGGCCTCGCTCTGCTTCAGCAGCACACTCCCGTTCGCAGCCTCGCCATCGCTGGCGAAGCGCACACCCTCCTTTGATACCTCGATCCGCACGGACTCGCCCAGTTGCGAGAGGTCGCGCACGATGCGCGAGAACTCGGAAGAGGGCATCGTCACCCGCGCGTCGTACTCCGTGTCCGGGATTCCAAGTTGATCAGAATCGATATCCATCAGCTTCATATCATATTCCGCGATACGGTCAGAACCTGGTGCCGTCGCGTCAGCATTCGTCGATGGGCGCTAAAGGGTAGAAACGCACTCCGAGCTTCGTATGTCAAGTTAAGGATGTCTCCATCGTCTGCTGCTTTAAGTGTACAGATGTCATCATCCTTCGCGCACTTCAGGACTTTTGTCAGCGAGTTGATGTTGACACCGAGGGGCATTGGCCGGTCGCATCTGTATCTTTTGAAGCCAGTGGAGTCGAGCTTGACTGCGACAAGCGCCACGTGTGAGTTGTCCATAGCTTGCAAGTTCTGAACCATGCATTAGTGTTTGTGTTCATGTTCAGAGAGTTTTGTAACACGTACGATGCCCTCCTCATTGCACTCGAAGTTGGCGTCGGTAACGAGCTCTTTCACGGCTGTTTCGGATGTTCGTCAAGACCTCCAAGTAGACACCGCACTATTGCTTACCGTCTAAGAGACGCTTCAAGATAGCAGCTTCATTAAGCTTCGCTTCGAGCATAGTGACGAAGCAGTAGGAAGGACGCGTTCAAGCGGTAAGAGGGAAAGATGCGAGTTGCGCGACGCGTCACATCGAGCGTCACAAAAGGCGCGAAATGTCACGCGTATGCTGTCACGCTACCCGCAGGGACTCGAAAATCACTGGAGGAGATATTTATATTATGCTATAAGAAAACAAATGCAAGAATCAATGATACAACGATCTTGGCGTATACATGTTCCATAAACGGGATAAAGACCGCTACTAGTGGTCCACTGAAGTTACAATATGAGAACGAACCAGTTAAATAACGGTTGACCAATTTACTTGCCCTCTGCTACGTCCTCGACATACTTTCCTGACGTCTGCTTTGCCACTGAACACCAATAGCTCACCAGCATTGTCACAAACAATAAACACGGACGGAGGCAAAGGAAATCAGATCGATGCAATACCTGTCAAGCCGGACTCTTACTCCAGGACCTCTCCGGATCTGGAACACAAACGAAAGTCCAGCTGGTAACACAGCAGTGGCGCTAACCTCCAAGCTCTTGAGCGAGTCCCAGGGACGCCCGAAAGTGTTTACTCTCCAGGGTCAGGTGATGCCGTATGATGCAAGAGTGCGCGTCCGCCGAATACGATCCATAGCAAAAAGAACGTACAACGCGCTAGACTGGCTAGCAGAAGAGGAAAAGATAGACCTCGCCGAGGAGCATGGAGCTCCGAGATTCTCGAAAGTGAGTGAGTCGCGTAGGTCCCCGACAGGACCAAAAGTTCACTTGCAGTTTGTAGCACCAGCAGAAATTGGAAAGGTCCCTAGACTGTAATAAATTGGACGACCTCGTGAAGACGGGGTATGTGGATGCGACCACGCCTCCGCGGTCGAAAAGCTCGCCGATGTACCATGTCTGTGAGCGCGTCTTGTCCTGTCTTTCCCGCAGTAGATCTGGCGTTCAATCCGGCCGAAGATGCGCCGTTGAGCATGCTGTTCCTCCTATTGCTGCAATAAAACATAGAACCAGTCTATTGAGTGTGTTTCATACATTGCAGTGATAGTACGCACGCGATATCCTGGCAAGGAAACACAGGACTGAGCGGCTCCAAAATAAATCATTTCGGAAATATCTGCACGTATACTTGTTCACCTTACCTATATCTCTACCATTAGCTTCTGCCATCAGTGTTAGAGAAGACTAACATATGCGAATCTTCTCCGTGCCCGTAGCGCTTGAATTTGGGTGCACCGTACGGTGTCCGCCCCCCCGCCATCTCTTGTCTCTACGTTCACCACGGTCATTGAAGTTCTCGGCGTATCCTTGTATTCACTGAGACAACCATTGCGGCGGCATACATAGCAGAACAAGAGAGGAGCGCTCAAGAACCAGGACTATAAATTACAAGCACGTGGCGCGTATACGCCCCGCGTTTGCCGGCAGGGCAGACTCGCACTCGAACCTCTACGACGGCAACGAAGTCCACGACGACGACAGTAACAAGAAGAGAGTCCTTTTATATAGATCTATATATCCGACCACGACGCGATCCAGGAGTTAAGAAGCCTCTGCATGACTAGCACGACTGAAAGACCTATCCTCAGAGCAGGTAAGTACCTTACGTGCTTACAACGCGCTTACGGCACTGAAATGCTGCCTAAGTCCCTTCGGAGAACTGGGATGAAGACTTCGAGTTCCAAGCAAACGAGCACTGCGATACACATGCGACGTCACTTCCAGCGCGTAGCCCTGTCGACACACCTCCTTCTAACTTACATGAGTGGGCAGAGCCAGGACCCTCAACACCTAACAGGAGACGAGCGCAACCTTCACAAACAGAGAACTGGGACGACGACTTCGAGGATGCTGGCGACTCGCCCGCGCGGCCTACCGTATCCTACTCGCATCGCAAGCGCAATCACAATTCCGTTGGATCAAGTAAACGACGCGCAGGCCAGGCGATAGAGAATTGGGACGATGAATTCGAGCTCGGATTTGCTGAGCCACCATCTGGGACACGTAGAAGTCGTCAGCGAGGCAGATACGCAAGCTCGGATTCGGACTCAGATCACGGCGAGCTCGGATTCGGAGACAAAGAAGACGACAAGACAATTACTGCACGCTCGCGGCGAGGGCTTGCAGCCACTGCAACACCCCCGCCTCCAGTTCCACCTATTCCACCGTTGTTTTCGAACCCCTCTGACCCCTCTCCATTCCCTGGCTCACCCACTGCATCAGTTTTCTCCGTTCCGACTTCACGCGACCGCGACTCAATGTCTATTGCATATGGAAGCACTGCTGCTCTCAATCTACATCCGACGCTGTCAGGCTCCTCGTCCGCTATCGGACACGTCACGCGGGGTTTTGCAGCATTACCACCAAGTCCCCCTATCCACAGGGAGCGTAGACGGCTGCGAAAGAAATCGAGACCTCGACCACTGGACGGCAACTTGATTGAACTCGTCGACATGGATCCGGACGAAGACACACAGCCGGTGCCCATCCCTCGGACGCCCGAACAGCACGAAGCAGACCTACCATCCACCCAGCCACCATCGGAGCCGTCATCGCCGCAACAGACGCGCGCTCCATTACTGTCACGGATCGGGAGTGTAAGCAAACGGTGGGGAAGGCGGAAGCGGAGTGTGGGCCCGGACGAGGTATTGATGCATGAACGTGAGCGCGAGCCTCCTTCTGGGCCTGTCACAGACAACGACGCGACTCCTGTTGCTCCCAGCCAGAGCCGCTCGGCACGGTGGTTTTTTCGCGGAGGTGTGGGGACGACGGAGGGCGAGGTGAGCGGGACGGAGAGTCAGGACGAGGGAGAAGGAGAAAGAGAAGTGGAGTCGCCGACGAAGAAGAAGGGGAGGAGGAAGAGCGAGAATGGATTGAAGCTGCAGCCGAAGTCACGACCATCTCCGGATGCATTGGCGCTGAGCAGTCCTCCCGGGTCGCCCTTGAAACATAGGGCTCAACTATTTACGAGGCATGTGTCATATGGTGGGAGGTCTATGTCTAAATCTAGCTCGAATGGGTCGGGTAGTATGAGTATGGAGGATCTCAGTTTGCGATCGAAGTCGAGCAGAGAGCCTGATGTGCCGAAGTTGAACAAGGAGAAGGGTAGAGAAAAGGAACCGAGTATGTTCATGAACAGGATAAGGCGGATCAGCCTAGGTACTCCTGCATCAGGCCTCAAGCCGAAGCATAGGAAGACGAAGTCTAGCATGGGACCGGATGATACAGGACAGGAAGGACTGGCTGTATCGTCGTTGCTACCGCCTCTTTCTTCGCCTTCGCCGTTTGCCTCCCAAGCGGACTTGTCCTTCAGCGCAGATTCCCGCATGGATCCCAAGCCTACCCAAGCTCCTCTAACGACCAAGCTTCTTCCGCCTATTGAGCTTCGGCCACCATCGCCTAGTCGTTCGCCTTCGGAAAGCATTCGTGCATCCGAGTCCGAACCTATACCGTCATCTTCTGTCTCGACCTCGCCTTTAGACATGCTTCTTCGCCCTTCGACAGGAGTTTCGAGCGTGGTCACGCCGACGAAGTTGTCGATGTCGCCTCAGTCAGCGTCTTTGGGTCGGTCATCGCAGTCACCTGTGGCTGCGAACTCGAGCGCGGGTAATGGTAGTTCAGGGACAATTGTGCCAAGGAGAAATTCGCTGGGCGATTTAAAGATCCCAGCTAGGATCAGCCAAGCGCAATCTGGATTACGAAGGGATCTGGAGCTGGTGAGGGATTTTGCGGCTAGCGTCGACAGTAAGTTGTTTAATCCGAGGTCGCGCATCCTCTTCTCAGGACAGCTTGTTTACTGACACAATTAATTTTGCAGAGCTGAAACATCTGCAATTGACTTATGTATCGCTTGCACATGAGGTACAGCAGGTGCTCATTACTAGCCGCCCCTCATCACCACCTGTATCTTCTCCATCAACCACCTCATTCTTTGGTTTTTCGAAACAGAAGGGACGAGCACGATCAAACACCAATCCTGTTCCGCCGCCCGATGCTCATGCTCAATTTGCGTCCGATTACCAGTCAATTGAATCCAGGTACAAGATTGTCTGGGAGTGTGCTGAATTGCTCATTGAGCTAGGCGGTGGAGGACCTACTGCCACAGCCTCGCCATCTACGAGTGTCTCCGCTCCTGCAATGCAGGTGTCGCAGAGTGCTCCTCCGATCGACGGAAGGAAGAGCAGAGAGAGAGCTATCACTTTGGCAGGTGACGAGTCGAAGCCGGATCCTGTTTCACTCCCTATCAGCCCTCCCATAGCCAGCCCGCCAAATCCGTCGTGGAGAGCATCAACGGGTCGACATGATCTCAGTTCTCGGCAGCTACTTTTGCTGAGAGAGATGCTGCATGCCTCAGACACCTCGCCATCCTCCTCTTTCCTAGGTGCGCATGCAGCAGAGATCCCCGAAGAGACTGTCATCAATCGTGGCTGGAAATGGGGCGATGCCATGAGCAGCACGATCACCTTACCGTCCGAAGAGTCATCAGCGATTCATTCTTCTCCAATGCAGAAGAGGCGGACGAGCAAGCTGGGAATGAGCGGCCTCCGGGATATGCTGCGCCTACTGAAAAAGAACACGTTGGAGCAGCAGTATCAACTCAAATCTGCTGTGTCTGTTAGTACTATCGAATCGTCCTTGGATGTGCGGCATGAGTCTAAGTCTGTTCGGAGTCAAGTACCAACCCAGCGTAGGCGTGCGAAAACAAGTTCGGGTCCGGAGGAGATGAAGTCTCTGCAGGAACACCTCAACTCTCCGTATGGGACCAGCAGTTCTCTGAGCCACAAACCTTCTCCTCGTCGTCCATCATTAGCCTCAATATTCCGAATAGGCCAAAAGCACAAGGTGCAAGGCAACGCTAATCCATCGACGGACGACGTGATGGGGACGACGGGGCTTGGTCATAGTCGCAGTGCGACTGAGGAAGAGGAAGACTGGGACGAGATCGACTCTACCTCTGACTTGGATCTTGCGGCACGTGCTTTCGGAGTGTCTCCCGATGGCATGGCTACCGTCAAAGGTCGAAGCAAGAAGAACAAGTCTCCATACCAGCTTCAGCTTGACGCGGGCCAAAGTGGGCGGCCGATCACCCCGCACACTGGCCCTAACGCCTCTCAGTCATCTATCTGGGGCGATGCCAGGCGTTTGTCCAATGTCGAAGAGAATGGCGACGGTGACCAACGCCAGTCGAGGTCCGTGTCGAAGAGTCGACGCCGATCCTCGATATTCCCGAGTTCAAGTCCGAAGCGACCGCCGTCCCGAGGTTGGAAGCCGGGGAAGTCTGGCTCCGTAAGGTCTGCGCCGCCAATGGACACGCCTGCTCCCGACCCGAAGCTGGCGATGACTCCACAGAATATCAAGCCACTGCTGGAAAATGCCAAGGAGGTGGAGCTGCGTCTGAATGACTGCATCGAAGAGCTCCGCGGCCTGTTGACGGCGAAACCTGCAGGGGAAGGTGAACCTAATGCATAGTCTTCTACCATAACACTGCATTCGTGTAAGGACATTTGTTATCGTACTACTCTCTGGCTGTCGTTTGCTATCTTAACTGCTCTCGATATTTTCGCATGGTACAAATCATTCTAAGTGTCGATGTTGTTATGACCTTACGTTGATTGTTATTTACGATCGCCGATGTATATAGTGCTCTGAGCGTTGTTTCAACGACAACTATTTTTACTTCACTCGTCAATAACACATGCGTGCATACATTGAGGAAACAGATCAAGATAAGTTACATAGGTGCTAATACATAGCATAGACCTGCCTGAATGACATGAAGTAGAGATACATGAAGCAGGATTGATATTGATATAGAATAGGTCAGCGAAAGTGAAATACCAGTCGGAACACGGATTATTTCTTGGGCTTGCCGTTAGCGCCCAGGGAGGTACACAAAGTATTACGCTCCAGTATAGCATGCTCCTCAGTGTCGTATTCGATCCCGAGATCCTCAGCGAGGTTGGTGGCGTCTTGGCGAGGCAGGGCATCTGTAGCCATGTCCCAGAAGCTGACAAAGTTGTCAACAATTGCGACACGATAAATAAAAACAACCGTAGAATGCTGGGCACTGTTAATCGTACGACGTACTCCTTGAAAACCTTCCTCCGGCGAATCCATTCCATCCGCCATTTGACCCAGTCTGTGTCTAGCTGCGCGATCTCGGCGGCGGATACGAGGGGTGTACCTGCGCGAAGAGGCTCCAGGTGTTTCTGTGCTTTTTCGACCTGAGTGCATATAGTCGCGAAAGAGGTGGTGAACACGGTAGGGATACATGAGCGGAGACTTAATTCATGAATACGTACCGCTGCAGCTACTTCCTGGATTTGAATGGTGAGCTCGCCATCTGTTGGGGTGCTCTTCAGTTTAGCCAGCTCTATCGGAATGTAGAACACGTCAGAGAAAACAATCACTATCCGGTTCTGGCTACCGACCAGCGGATGCAGCTTTCACTTCTGCCAGTAAAGCTGTATTCTCTTCATCTATCGTCTTGACTTCTGCTTCCATAGTAGCGAGTTTCTCTGCTGGTAGCTCATCTAGGTTTGCCTGGTTTGCTACGAAAAACGCAGTTTTTCCTGGAGCAAAATTTTCGATAAACCTTCGGAATTTCCGAGCGTCTATTGTTTAGTTCTCTACCATATGTCTTCTGAACCACTTCCTTCTTCTCTGCGAGCGCCAAGAGAATCTTTTGAGTCGTGGTCTTCGGTACAGCTCCTTTCAGATTCGCCGCAACGTCTACCGCTCCAAACGGGCGGTTCATCTACAACAGTCATATTTCATGGGACTGCAAAAAACCTGTGCCAACCTTCTTGATATATGCCAGGACACGATCCTCCGCTAGATACCGTAAGCTTGCGTGCAGTGAACAGCACCGCGCATATAGTTACCTTCTTGACCTTTCAGTACCTTCACATCGCTCTTCATTTTTGCCGACATTGTAGCACTGGACAAGTAGTAAATGAATTTGCTGAGCAAAGCGATATCGAAGTGAGACGTACACAAAAACGTCGAAGCGTGACCAGAACGCGAACAATAACGCGCGTGTCACGCCTCCGGGCGCGTCCATCCGACTCCATCATCTATCACTACACCGTTTACGTGCCTTGGGTCATCTCTTCTCGACCTTGTGTAGGCCTGACTTTAGACCTCTTGTTACTCGAATCGATGGGGGAGACCTTGTGGATCCCGGATTCATTGCTGCTGGTAGGATGGACGGACATCTCACTTGGCAAAGAGGAGGAACGATATGGCGACGGTCAGCGTGCCCGCTGTATAGAAACAAGTGTCAAGACGCTAAGGGTTCGTGTCTTGTAAGGGTGCAAGGTCGCTGCACAAATGCGGACCTTTACGGGAAATTACTGTCAGGATCAAGGACATGTCCTAACTAGTGTACCTTCTAGGTCCAAAATTATGGCCAGATTATCCATTCGACGGCTAAGTGCTCTCATATATCGTACACGTCCCAAGACTCAACATTCAACAATCGCCTCCTCAGAATGCTTAACTTTCTCGACTCTACCCAGCTCACGCAAGCTTGACGACATCGTTCTCCAAATTCCCCATCAAGAACACTAAATCCGCTCCAGCACGCGCTCCAGCTCGGTGCAGACACCGACTCCTTTGTACACGATCTTGACGATTCGTGTGGTCCTTGCCAGTGTCGCCATGTTGCCTTGAACAACAAAGGAACAAGAAAGGTGATGGTCTGAATTCAACGTACGACGCACATTGGCCGAAGTCGCCTCCGCGAGGACGCGTCCTGAGGTGTTCCCGTTTCCACCTGCCTACCCCACAAGTCAAAATCGGTGTAGGTATCTGCAGACAGATTCTTTCGTGCGCCTAGTGAGAAGATGAGGTGCACGTCTCTAAAGTAGTGGAGAGCCTTCTACGCTGATTGGCAGGGAGCGAAGGCTTCGAGGCTGACGATCGGTGATTGATGGTGCGCCTGGATAACCACTCTTGTAACTATTGCCTGTGACGTGAGTTCAAGCTCAAAGGCTGCCGAATGGACGACAGCAAGGTCGCTTTGGGATTAGGCGCTGATCGGTCCAGGCTCCCTGACCACAATGTGTCCGTAGCCTGTTCCTTTGTGTGCGCGTCATACGACTCAACTCAGAGTAGTCCTGACGATGCAACCGAGATATTTGCACGTTGGTAGACACTTCTCTTGAGGACATACCGCGACTACATTCCATAGCATTTGCGAGTCTCATGGAGTTGGGTCGCAGGTTAGGGTCCCGCAAAAGCACATGAGTCCCTATAGTGTGAAGGGTGGAGTATTACACTACGAATGCCCTGCCGACGAAACTATAATCAACATGTTATTGGAAATGATCACTTGCTACTTTACAGAAATACATGAAGAAAACGGAGACAATGATACAGCGGGTGTAAAGCAGCATTGACAAGAGGAGCAAGTCGCCTGGTATTCAATGGGCATTTCGATTTGGTCGGAGGTCCCGCCCCGTGCGAGGGCGGCAATTCTCACACCAACCTGCCCACTCGACCTGGGCCCACTCAGGCAGCCGAGCCTGGGACTTGAGGTCAGCTTCAGCGCGAGAGTACTGTTATTGCTTGCTTACTGGACTATGTCCGCAAGAGCCCCGAGGGACGGTGCAGCGTGTGCTGTGCGCGGCACTGTCGGTACAGGTCCATATTTCGCAGTCGTCATGTATGTAGATCTCGGATATGTGCTAGCGGGAGAGTTGCAGTCAGTGGGCACTGGGCGCTGTCAACATCCTCAGCACGGGCGACTCACTCCACAGAACGTCCATACAACATTGTCGCTAGACGATACATTGTCAGAAGCAGCGCAGGCATGCATACCAGATGATTGTAGTCACAACACAATCTGGCACATATTGACGGGTTAGTTATGTGTGTAGCGAGTCTCCGGATAATGAGAGCTACTAGAACGGACATCTGTAGAGGTCCACATCTTGTCACTTGTATATCTTTCTACACTTCGTGGCGTCCTTTTTCCCGCCACAGATGGTGCGAAAGAGACCGATGCGACATCTCCCTGGCAAGAGGAAAGTAGATTAATGCCGCGATAGAAGGTGACTGCCGTGGCGCGTGCAGTGAAACTACACGGCTTCACAGTGCCGACCCGTTGAGACAAACATCCGCTTTCCAGGGCAAGTTATTCAGGAGCCATTAGGAGAAGAGCTGAGATCGAGACATACCGTGGCGCATGCAGTGAAAATACACGGCTTCAGAGTGCTGGCCCGTTGAGACGAACATCCGCTATCCAGAGCAAGTTATGCCGTAGACATTAGGAGAAGAGCTAAGAAAGAGACACCGAGACGCCTTCAGGAAGGGCGTTCCTGCATATGTCCCTTCTAGTCTCCTGTGTTCGGGAGGGGCGCCTCTACAGGCAGTCCAGTGTTCTTCTACCGCCACACCAAGCTTGAGACAGGAATTTCCTAAAAAGTGCAACTGAATGTGTAGATTGTGGCCTCCAGTGTACCGCATGAATAAATTTAATCAGAGAGATTATAATCAGACCAGACATTTCTCAGGTAGGGCCGATCAGAGGACTCTGAGCCCAGGTTAGATGTCCTGAACAATACCGCAGATGGTGGAGGTAGGATAACACAAAGACTCGCCGATTAATTAGCTGGTCGGAAGAGGTTCATACGGTGTACTTTCTCTACGTAATCCGCCAGTGTTGCGCTGCGCCCTTGTGCGCTATGTACCACTGGCAGCAATGAGCATGAATTCGAGACCGGCTCGAAGTAGAGATTTCGCGTAGGGAGTCTTGACTATTGGCACAGAAACAGTTTCCTTTACACACTAATATGGGCTGGCAGTTCAAGAGTACCGTCTCTCAAAGTGTCACACTCTGTCCCAGCAAAATAAAGGTGTCGAGCACGTGCCCGACGTGATTTATCACGTGCTGCCGATGCGTCAAATCCCCTTCTTCGTTCTTCGGACTACGTTAGTACATTGGATCCGTATTGATTCGGTCTTGAGGAGGTTTTTTTGGTGATTTTGATCCGTATCCAAGATGTACTCCTATATGTAACTCAAATTGATGGGCGTCGGTACATTCATCACAATCCTCCCTCTAGGGTGACTTGACGTTATCTAATTCGATCGACTCGGAAACAGCAAGAACACGGAGTATGGAACACATTCAATCACTAACAACGTCTGTGACCTCAAGAACTACCTAGGCCACAATATTGTTATGAGCACTCTCGACTTCCATAGTAATCTCCCCTCCGTCTACAACGCGCCATGCACTTTCCCGATTCTGGTTATCTAGAATAACAATGCTCGCGTCATTTAGTCTTGTACATAGAGGAGACCTGGATTCATCTACAAGCCGTCTCTGGTTGAGCACCGTACAAACCGACTTATTGGATGGGAGACCGGTTGTCCGACAAATTGTGAGACGCAGGTGCAGCGAACGAAGTTGCGGTACAGGAAAGGTATGACCCTCTGCCTCTGTTGAGATAAAACAGTGGAGAATGTTGTCCAGGGAGCATTCATGTCCGTATACACCCTGTATTCGAAGAAGCTGCAAAGACGGGACGGCCTTAAGCAAGGCACTGAATCCACGGGTATTATACAAAACACTGCCATTATCAAGGTCGAGCAGCTCCAGACGATGCCCTGAGTCGACCCAAATAGATGCCAGAGAGGCAGCCCAAACGCGTGCATTTCCAGCCGGCTCTGATAGAGATACATTCCGAACATTCGGAGCAAGAATGCGGGGCAGAGCGAGAAGGACAGGGTGTACACGGTGATCAGATCTCAATGAGAGGATCTTCAAGTTCGGAAGAGAGACCGAAGAGATTGACCCTCCAGTGATGGATTGAATACCAAGATGCAGAACAGACAATAATGTGCATTGCTGGAGTGTTTCCAAGAGGGTAGGACCGAACTCCACATATGTCAGCTGTAGCGAAGTTAGTCGCGACCATAAGGATCCCAACACAAGCGGTGCATGCTGGTGGCGTGACCATAGAGCGAGTTCCTTGAGTTGCGGTGCAGTCACCAGCTCGAGTGAGAAGGGTACAAGGGAAGCGCCTGGAACCTGGTGGTAACATATTTTTTGAAGCAACGGTAACCGAACTGGTGCATTGAAGACCTTGTCCCATGTTGCCTTTCTGACTCTTAGAGTCAGCGATACACAACGGGGCACCAATTCCTTCAAAATCTGAAGGCATGCTTCAACCTCCTCAGATGGATCGCAGTCGACTGTAAATGATAGGCAAAGAGGTAGGTCTCCTGCTCGGGAAGCATACTCTTGCATTAGAAGTGACAAACCCATCAGCTTTGGACGAGATAATGATGTCCCTGACTGGGTGTTGTCGGGGTACCAAACACCCAAGGTACGCCACAGCCAGGAGGTGGAACAAGCGCATTGCATCCATCGTTGACAGACATGGGACAGGACTAACGGCATGAACTGTTCAGTGGACGTGTGTTCCCACATGAAGAACGGGGATATGCAGGCGAGAAAGACCATGGAGAGTAATTCGACGGGCAGTCGATCTATCGGAGACGCAACTCTCACTCCTGAGTCATTTATTTCCCTGGTGATACTGTGGTTCTAGGCCGAGATTTGAGTATGTCCCCATGGATTAGGAAAACGAGATTGTTCACATACAGCAGAAGAAAGTTGAATAGCCGTCGACACCGCAAGAGCCGACCTGCACCCAGATTCTGCTAAGAATGAGGAGCACCACGATCAATTTGGAGATATAAGATCATTCAATTCTGTGTACTTACTATTACTGTCATCAGGATGACCCACAGGAGACTTAGGCATATCCTTCTCGTGTAGGTGGGCTGCTCCCACAGGAAGTGCGCTTCTGGACGAAAGTGCGAGATAATGACAGCCGGCAGTGTTTGCGAATTATTAACCCTCGAAGACGCAGCCTTACGTAAGCAAGTCACGGCACACCCATATCACCGAACTAGAGGAATATACCCTCCAGCCCGACCACGCCTTGCATTGTTTGACACAATTAGGTGGCCGTCTCGTCCCAAACCTGACGAAGCTGTCTCTAAGAATGAACGTTCCCCGCCTTGGCGACTTTCCCTCTGATGCCGCAGTCACAGAAGTACTTGACGTGAGGCACGCCGGAGGACTTGAGACCGCAGACAAACAAGTTTGCAAACAACATCGCTAAGGCGAGTCTCAAATGGAGGAGAATCACACGGAAAATGAATGTGAGGCTGTAAAACAAGCAATTCGGCCGAACATTGGTGAGAAAGCTATAGATTCAAGTATAACTACTATACTTGAATCTATAGCTATCACAGTACAATCAGTACGGTCTATCGATATGTTGTCCTCAGAACCTGTTATGTTACTTTTGAGATCTTGAAAACCTGACGGGCCTATCTAATCACTATCAAGAACATACACCTGGCTCTTGATCCTCGAATTCGGATTCGGCTCTTTGAACCGCAGAGACGTACCATGCCCCTCGTCCATAGAGTTACTGTCTCCTCCAGCATCCGAGTCTAGATTAATTTTCTCCCACAAGCGTTCTTCGTACTGTTCACCCATCATCTGATCCACTTCATCCAGTTGCTCCTCTTCATGCAACTCCGCAAGCAAAGCGTCCTCGTCCGTCTCAGCGGGCATTAGACAGTCCGCGTCAGGGGTCGAAAACGAACGACTATCTTGCCTCGGGTAGGGGCCAGAGACGGGATTAGACGTACCAAACGGCAACCGAACCGTCGGAGCATAAACTTCTCGATGCAGCGAAGATAGTGAGGGGGAGACGGTCTCCGGGATCCTCGACTCAGGACCATCCATACCCTCCCCACGCTCCTCATCGTCTCGGCTATTACCATTCTCGACTTCCTCATCTCTGTGCTGACGTCGAGAAGCCTTCAGCTGTTCAGCCCGATCAGATTTCTTTTTCTTCCACCTCTCCATCGCCTTAGTCTTAGCGTCACTCGCAACACCATAACGATCCAGCAGTATTTGAAAGACGGTCCTTTTATCGGTATGCCGGACGCCCATCAGCTCCAGAGCATGCGCCACGTTCCTAGGGACAACCTTCCACAGTAGTGAGTATCTGGTTTCTAATTATTACCACGTGAGGGGCGTACCTGGTCGTCTGTGACTCTCCAAACTTTTGTATGCAGCTTCAGCTGTAGCTCCTGCTCTCGGGAGACGATGGCATGCTGAACAACTTCCCTTACGAAATTTACTAGATGCGCGTGGAAAAATTGAATGGTCTCCCCAGAAATAGCTGGGCTGCCTTCCGACTCGGGCTCCAACGAGCCATACAATCTATTGTCGATTGGTGACTTCATTAGTCAGAACACAGCAGACACCACTTTGAATAGACGCACCGCATTAGCTTGCCTAGGCCCGATAGATGGAGGAGACCCATTTCATTCTCGCGGAGGTATGCGGCGTCGATCCCGAGCTCAGCTAGTTCTCCTCTGAACTTATACGGTAGTGTCTTGCCACTTGGGTGGCTCGACCGCAGGGCCTCCGCTTGTGGCTCCAGGATAGGAGGTTCTTCTCCCTCACGAAGCAATTGCGCGCTAACATTACTACTTGCATTTTGACCCATAGGAACATCTTTCTCCTGCGATTCTGCCGGTCGAGCGTCCAGACTGGCGCGCTTGGTCGCCTTCCCACTCCTTCCTCCCTTCGGTCCAGGCTTTAGCTTGCCGACATGCTCGACGACATTCGTGCCCGCCGCCATCGCACGCTTCCGCCGCATGTACAGTCGTTTATGGTAGCGACGACGGGAGCGCGGAGAGAGGGATACGTCCATTGCCTCGTCTGGTGCTTGCGATAGCAGGCGAGTTTCTGGAGAATGCTGGGGACCTGTGTCGGCCGAGGGCTTTAAAGCATCCTCAGACGAAGGAAGGGGAAGGTCTGAAGGAGCGCCGGGTGATAAAGAAGTATGCAAAGGAGGAGGGGCCGCGGATTCATCCACGGGAACGGGGACATCGGGACCGTCTGCATCAGCTGAAGGATACTCTTCCTGAGTCGTCGCGACTACAGGTGTCTGTGAACGCGACTGGGCCAAAAGAACAGGGTCGATCATTTCGTCGCAGATGGAACTCTGAACTGCTGGACCAGGTGTAGCTTGTGGTGGAAGGGCTTTCTCAATCTCGGCCTCATTTTCGGAGGGGTCGTCCATGTTCTCCGCATCTTCACGTAGCATGGCTTCGAGCACATTCAGCCGGGGATAATCAAGATATGTGAGCGCATCCTGCCTTTCCCACACACTCTCCTGTTCAGCCTTCCACAAGTCGTGCAGCTCTCGTCGCTGCCTTTCGCCCTCTCTGTCGCGTTCGTTGGCACCGGTCCTACCTTCACCTCTGCGAGCCCTCATATCCTTTCGCTTCTCCTCGCACTCTACTTCCCTCTGAGCTGCCTTATCGATATCCTCCCACATAGCTTCGTGAAATAGGATAGCAGCAGCCTGCTCTTCCTCAAAAGTAATCCATTCGTCCGAGACTTCCGCTGCCAGCATAATTGCCTTCCGTTCCGCGCGAGGCTCATTGCTAGTCAACAACGTACGTTCCAGTAGGCCAAGGTAGATACACACGTCAGCGACAGTTTTCGAGCCTATTTCGGCAGCAATGAGGTCAGGCCTGAGACGTGAATGCACGCACAGCGCATGGAAGAACTTCTCCTTCTCAGACGAAGTCCAGTAACTTGAGGGCGCAAAATAGGACGGCGGTATTTGTAACCCATCGTTACCCGAAAGATGGTCTCGTACATGCTTCAGATGAGAGAGATACTGAGATAGATATCTTTGGTTTACTTTCGTCTCGTCCTCCGCCGAATCATGGCTCATTGCTATGCAAAAGTTTGAATCTGGTCAATTCGCTGTCAAGTTTGCCAACATTGACAGAGAGTCGCAGATGAGCGTACCTTTTCTCCTTCCTACGTCTCATATGACAAAGTCGCACATGTCCTCAGACTGAGATAATCCACGAAGATATTGTCTTCAGACCGTGAGCAATATTTATGTTGAAGGCAATCTGAGCACGTGGTGGCACACGGTGTCAAAATAATACATTTTCTTTGCTTTCCCCCCCGCTGCTAACGCTATGGCACCCTCCTCCATTACCTTCCGCTTAGTTCCTGCGTGAGGTTTCGGTCGTGAAACCTGCGCATCAAGCTCAGACGACACTAGCTATGCTACCCGCTCAGCCCAATGGCTTTGTGTCCGGAATTGTCGGACCTGCTACCCCTTGAAGCAGCTACATTGTTCGCAACGAGTTATTGAAGTGGAAGGGTAGTGTTCGGTGTCACCGACGTCGCAGGAAAGACGCAGACCGACTAGAGCGGTGGCGAGAAGACACTTGTCATCGGTCTACATGTTAGCTAAGTACTGCGTCGACTAAGATGGCAATGACTGCTCGCAGAACAGTGACCCTTCCTTCAAATAAAGGCATACAATTTATCTTTTCATGATATTTCTTGACTTCCGAGACAGTCGAATCTAGCATCGATGCGGATTTGGACCCCGACAGATGTCGTTCTTCTTTAGTAAGAATGAAATGGAATTGCTTGGTTCATCCGATTTCGAGGTCTATAAAACCCGCCGACTCTGAATGGGTAGAACCAGCAATCATGTATACTAAGCTCTTCGGTGCTGCCTCCATCCTCCTCATGGCCATTCTGTCTCAAGCGCAGGACTTCACATGCGCTCAGTGACCAGCGACTTTGAGTTCTTCAGACGCCGGTACATTGAACAAGACGCTAGACTTGGTTGACGTGGCTACTCCGACCGACAAGTTCTGTGGGTGAGTATTGACGGTTGTATCAAACGATCTTTCCAATCTAACCTCCTTGTTACAGGTATGAGGGAAAAATCGCGGCCGCGCACTGTGTCTATATAGTGAGTTTAGAGGTTCTGTTGAGTTTCATACAGTAGGCTGACCTCTGACTTGATTAGAACCTCGACGGCAACTTTGCGCGAGGAGACCCGATCTGCCCAAAGACGGTACCGATGGGAGATTGTGCGAGCGCATGAGCCGAGTATGTAAACGATCAGACATGTCTGCATCATCTTTCTCATGTTAGTGAAGTCTAGATGTCGAGGTAGAACATACAGCAATCATTCCGCTTGACCTATCCAGAGGTGTGGCCGCCCTTCTACTGGGCCCCCTATGGGCAATCACCGGGCGACGACTCTTAAATGGTAAATAATTATATATATTACCATAAGGGCTATTTAAGTGTTATATTATGTAATACCATATATTACCTTTTGACAGTATAAAAAAGTATATATTTGGGACTGAGTCAGAATGTATTGCCCAGTGATCGCCCGGTGATTGCCCATAGGGGGCCCAGTGGCCACCCACAGAGTGCCCGGTGATTGCCCGGTGATTGCCCACAGAGCACCCACAGCTGCGCCATAAGCACCCACTAATTGCATGATGCTCAATACTTGCCAAGGTAGTGGTTAGTTGTACATATTCATTATTATCTATTACTACATAGCATAGTTGTCATGGGCATAGCTCTTGTGGGCGGTCAGTGGGCAATCACTGGGCAGTCAACGGGCAATCACTGGGCAGTCAACGGGCAATCACTGGGCGATCAATGGGCAATACATTTTGACGGAGTCAGGAATATATATTTTCCAACTCACTTTTGGATGACACCAAAATGTGAAATAATATATTATATAATAATGTAATTAAAAAGGCTGAACATTATTAAAAGTATGGATAGCCACTTAGGCGGCTACTCAAACCTGAAATATATCCATTCCATAAATGGATTTTGAAAGCAAATCTTTTGTTACTTCTTTTCCATTCTGTTTATATTTAATCATTGTGGTCATCTTGAAGGTAATGCTGTGGATAATATTTTGTCCAGTCTACTGAGCATTCTCTAAATATTTAAGTTTTCCCACGACAGAATATTTTGCGAAAGTAATTATATGGGATATCCATTTTGATCAACATTTTGCAGGTCCTCAAAGAGTGGGACTCCCGCAGTGACAAAACTTTTGGGCGCTGCAAATACGCTCTATTGAGTACAGCCCCTCATTCGAGTGTGGACTATCGGCAGCAACTATCGAGATCGGTACCAGGTGATGCTGCGCAACTTGGCTTATATAGACACCGAATTTTCTTCTGCTCGATGCATCATTCATTCTCAGGCTTTGACCTGAAGTATCAACAACTTCGGTGTCCGTTCGGAATTGACCATCCATCCTTGTTAGATCCCATGGCCATTGTAGGTCTGCGCCGACAGAGATAGTCCATCCAGTCCATCGCCTAGTGCATCAGAGTGAACACGGCGCCCTTATGTCATCCCGGATTTAGTTCATGGCTCTCCCGATTACCAGGACTCTGGGAATAATTCTAGTGTCAGCCCGATGCTGTGTGCCAGGCCCGCGCCACATTACTGTCGATGCTTTATTCTAGTCCGCACAATTATATACCCTACCCGCCCTGCGGTTCGGATCAGCCGTTAGTCGCCCACTGGCACAGGCATTATGGATGTCTCGAACTCGGCAGGTAAAGTATTCATTTGTTTGTTCGTCTCCGCTAGGTGAGCGCTGGAACGAGTCTCGAGGTGAGGAGGTGAACTGATGTGGGATGGGTAGTCTCAACGGCGTTGCGTTCACCCAGGCGTTCAGCTATTACCGGCAGTTTTGGGAGAATTGTTGGATTAAGAAGCGTGTGGTGAGTACAAAAGTCGTTGGTGGTATCCTCCTCTGAAGTATAGTGTTCGTGGATTCCGTAGGTGGCCGCAATATGGTGAGCTTTTACGGGTTTCGCGCCTGCGTCTGCATTCACTCTGGATCACCAGCGCAATGCAATCCGGCCAGACGGCTCTCGGCATTGCGTGGTGTTATCAATGTCTGATCCTGAACCTGGAGGAACTGGATAAGATTAGCATGTAAGAGCACAAAGCCATTCTTGCTCAGAGCTGCAATGATTGAACAGCATTGTCTCAGTGTCATCCTCGTGAGTGGATGGCTTCTGTTGGACAGAGGGTGGCAGCTAACGATGACACTCCGGAGATGCATACAATCCTAGCAGTATGTGTGCTTTTACATTTAGACGATAACAGCTCTAAGCTAACTCGCGTATAGCTACTATCTGGGGCTATTGTTCACGGGTTCGTTATAATACATATACTATATACTTTGCAAAACTAGACTGGATCCTCAGCTGTTATGCGTGGAGGATTTGGTGCAGTGAGTCGATCTCGCGCTTGCTGTATGCAGCACTGTTTCCTGATCGATAAATAGACGACCGTGTGAGAGGGTCTCTAGCCTTTTTAACAGGTCTGATGGGTCTCTCATCCTCGGGTAAGCTTCCTACGAACATCGATGGTTTAACCCGCCTTATACTTCAGGCTTTAGTATTTGGGATTGGTATGAAAATCGAGACTCCTTACGTGATAGTCGACTCATGCTCTTTCCCCACGGCTGTGGTAGCTGCGATGTCTTACGGGTGAGCGCTCTCTGATCCTGCACCTGCGGAATCTGACACCGACGTAAGGTACAACCTGTCCCGCTGGAGCGCCTTTCGAAGCTCAGAGACCATCTCCGTAAGTGCTCACCTCACCAATCCTTGCAAGACTACCAAATAACACCTGCAGAAAGATACTCGTGTCCCTTTCAATTGCTTTAGATATTGCAGTCGACATCATGCAACCTGTATTAATGGTCGACAGTTTGCATGGAACCCGCAAGGAGAGGAATGAGTGAGTGAGCTGTTGGGGCTAATGAGGACAGTAACTGACTAGGTTCACAAGTGTGACATTCAGCGTAGCTGGCGCGGTGCAGATATGGACGGTCTATGTGTCGGGCACGGGGATATTCAATTGGTTCGTCTCGTGGACACGTCTGGGATTACAAATCTCTCTAACAGTCGATGCCTCAGTGTCTTCGCCGTCCTGTCTCTTGTCCTAGTACGACATAATTTTGCCCTCTGTCGCATTCTGAACTGACGCAGGATGGTAGTGTTGGTGGAGAAGGACGGACCTGCTGTTCCTAGGATTTGTAGAGATTCGCAGTGGACGTGAGCACCATTTACATCCGTCCTCTCGTATCAAGACTGACAAAACCCATCACCAGTCTACGCCAACTGTTTACTCTCGAGCCTAAATACCCGACATCATGAGAAGACGGAAGCTTTCGAGATGCAGTGGACGTCGTGGGATTTCGGACCCAAGAGTTCTGTGCGTGGTAACGTAGCCGTGATATCGGACCATCTGATTCTTTTGCTTGTCTGAAGATAATGACGCTTCCTCATAATGCGGGTGTACATACTATGAGCGAGGTACGTGTAGGAGCGGCGAGCGGTCCCGAAAGCGATCTCACGTCTCCATCGGTAGACCGCGGTTCCCGCTCCAGTGATACAAGAGTGCCAATGAGATTATTTTACTTGCCTCTATTGCTTGTGCGTAAGAGGCCAGGATGGTATTCAATATATACTTCAACTTATAAGTTGTGTGGCACAGATGTACTATAGAGATACAATATTTACGGAGAAATTTGATCTATGTATTTTATAGTCGGACCTAATTTATTTCATTAACATATGGGATGACAGCTATGTCTTCAGTCCGTCGATAAATTGAAAGGCTCGTCCGGCTTCGGTGCGCTGGCCTGTTTGGGTAGGCAGATTACTAAATACGGAACAGCAGTTTCGAGCAGCCAGCATTTCGACAACAATGACACGCGTTACGTCATAAGTGGGTGTAGCTAATCACCTTCCTCCTCACGTATATAAGTGCAGTATCTGACCAGAACTCTGTCCCTTCCTTTCTCTCCCTCATCCATCATCCTCAGATGCCTTAATGGCTGTAACGGAGATAATGCACTTCACCTATCACAGACATATGATCTGGATAGACAACGAAAGCTGTATTGGAATAAACAAGTATGTAGATGTAACATGTTATGACATCGTTCCCTCTTACTCTTCTGTTTCATTTATCTTGCACTTTTTAGTCGTCAGCAAGTGTGGGATACTCGGCCCGTTCGCCCTCGGCGCCGGGCTCAGGTCTGCCGTCGTCGACCATGCTCCGGACCATCAACGCCTCTGCCGTCCGTCTTTCTCGTCCTTCGAGACAGCTGCGTGGACGAGTTCTGGGAACGCGCCATTTCTCGTGCACGCAATACCACTTTGCTCAGAGAGCCATACAGTACGAGAGGAATGGCGAACCCTCTTCCGTTCTCTCGACAATTACCTATCCAGACCTCCCTCCACCACCTGCATACGGCGTCAACATCAAATACCTGCTGTCTCCCGTAAATCCTGCAGATATCAACGTTATTCAAGGCGTGTACCCAGCGAAAAAAGCTGTGCAACAATTTGGACCTAGCGAATATGGTCTTGTCGCAGGTAATGAGGGCTTGGCCATTGTCGAGTCCTTAGGGGACGAGGCGCGGAACAAGTTTGGGTTAAAAGAAGGTGACTGGGTGATCATGGCTAAGCAGCAAGCTGGTACATGGTCAAGTGGGCTCTGCGTGACTGCGCAAGATATCATTAAAGTCCCAAAGGACGTGGGAGAGGTGCATGCTGCTACTATCACGGTGAGTTGTTGCGCTTGGTCGGGTCAGGGCATAAGTCAGCCAGTCGTGGAGTATATTGGAACATGGATATCAGTGAAGGTGCTAACTAGTGAATGATAAATAGGTGAATCCGCCCACAGCGTACAATATGCTACGTGACTTCGTAAATATGGAGAAAGGAGACTGGGTCTTGCAGAATGGAGCGAACAGTGCCGTGAGTCACGGTGCCTGTCCTCGTAGAGCCCACAGGTAATTGACGCTGAATTAGGTCGGCGAAGCTGTTATACAAATTGCTGCCTACCGTAGTCTGAAAACGATCAACTTTGTAAGGAATAGGTATGCCTTACGTTCTGATATTAGGGTCAATCATCCCTCACGCATTTTATTTACTCTACGCAGACCAAATATTGAGGAGCTGAAGAAGCACCTCCATTCTCTCGGCGCAACTCACGTCTTCACCTATGATGATCTGTCCAACAAGTCCACCGTCAGCGACATCAAGTCGCTCGCCGAAGGGAACGTATGTCTCTCACTTTCTCTAGCTGTCCATATACATCCATTTCTTCTCACTCATCCTGTGATCCTTAGTACCCCAAGCTGTTCCTGAACTGCGTGTCAGGAAAGGACACCACGGCCATGCTCCGGCTGCTTGGTGCAGACGCGACGGTGGTGTCGTACGGCGCGATGTCGAAACAGCCGCTTTCGGTGCCCACGTCATATTTTATTTTTAAGGATCTGAGGACATGCGGGTTTTGGCAGGTGAGTCATTAGACCGAAGTTCTGCTGGTCTATTGTCTCTCGTATGAAGCGATCCGGGGCACCGGCATTCACTGAAGATCAGATGCTAACTCGGATTTAGAGTCGCTGGTATAATCAGCACACACGCGAGGAACGTATCGAAGTGATGGACTCGATCATCGACATCATTCGCCAGGGAAAGGTGCGAGGCCTCTTGCAGCCCATCTTAGCTACTTCCCATCCCTTCCTCTTCTGATCTGTGTTCCATCCGTATAGCTGCGCGAGCCGGAGCACGAGATCGTCACGATTCCAGGGACAGCGAGCGACGAGGACGCGACGGCGATGGTGAAGGACTTGATGAGGAGGGTGGAGGGCGGGGCGGGGAAGAAGGTGTTGATTAAGGTGGAGGAGGTGCAGTAGGAGTGGGGAGGAGGGAGCTTGAGAAGGTGTGTACGTTGTTTCGCTCAGATGTTTAAGTGTGAGTACGGTGAGATTATTTCTGTGGATTCTCTCTGCGCCGGAATGACATCCTCATCTCCATCGAATATGAGATTATATGCGTGGCGGATCGATTACTCTGCCGCATCTCATGGTAATCGTAGAACACGCATTGTCCTTCAGCTTGGATGCTGGTGCATTCCAACAGCGGGTAAGAACTCGAGTCCTCACCCCTGGGTTATCTCGCTCTAGTGGTTCACCGGCCGGTATTGTTCTCGTCTTTGGGCCATGTCGACTGCGTATAAAAGCTTCTTCTCGTCTCGGCGTCCCATCGCAATGGGTCTGGATCTTGTCTCTTTCTGTTCATTCAGACATCTTGATATCGCGGTGGACTCGGGTCGATCGATCCGCCCTTTCTTGCTGGAGTTGTAAAGAGAGTCGGTATATCTATGTGAGCAAGAGGGCGTATAGCGGCCGGTTTCGTCTTTGATATGCGTATACAGTAGACGAATGGTGAGTAACTCATTCGCCCTTTCCAGGCGGGTACACCATGGAGTGCATCTACATTAGTAAGGGCGTCTGGGATACGACTGCCTGCGTCGTCGAGGTCAGTACTATTGATGTACCCCTTTTCAGTGTCGTTGCAATCAGACAGCGTATACAACTGTTGGTACATGAGTGTGTCGCTTATGACTATCTTAGAGGCGAAACGACTCAATTCATCACACGTCACAGGTGGTAGCAATTGATTGTAGTCAGATCGTCGATTGTGCAGAGGTATATTCAGATCACCATCATGGGAGAGCTTTGACTTGCCGTCCAACAATACCCATTTGTGACGTGTCATATCCGTTCTCTTCAAGATACTCGCGGAACTAAGAGAGAGTTGAGTGTACCGTCCAAAGAATTAGAAAGGAACGCATACTAGACGATCTTCCAGTACCAGTCCGTCGTGCGTGACGGGCTTGATCCAGAAGTAGGTAATCGCGGCACTGAGAACGGCCAGCCCTGTACCAGCAAGGTCCTCAGAGTGACGAATCTACTCGGTCGAAATATATATACCAACCACTTCCAATCCAGAAAGGCCCAGTGTCCGAGACTGTACCCGATCCAAAATCTGAAAGGAAGCGGTTGAGACACATCGGCGACAGATTACTATCATCGTTTACCGGAGATTATAGCAGGGAATGCTGATGTCAGGGTTTCAGTGTGGCGCATCAAGAGACAAGGTGGAGTGGCATACCCCATGTACCAACAAATGCTCCTACCTTCCCCACCGCCGCGGCTATACAGTAGAATTGACCGCGGACGGCTGTCGGGCTCGTCTTGGAAGCCGAGAGGCCACTGCAGTTCCCAGGTCCTGTGACGAGGTGAAATTAGTACTGTAGATACTGGTGAGAGCTACTACAGTGTTTCGTACCAATTTCACCCAAGCTGAGGAAAATTCCGTATACGACCTAAGGTGTCCTCTCCGTTACACATGACTGAGTAGATCAGTTCCAATACTACGTACCGCGAAGGCGGCGATGTGATGGCTCAGTCTATGTACGGCGCACGAAGACATTAGCCTCATCCACCACAAATATTATAGGACGTACTGGACGTATAGACCACTCATAATAAACCCTATAACTGCTTGAGATAATAATCCCAGGATCTGGCAGCGTTTTGGGCCTATGTAATCAACGATGAATGCACCTCCCATGGTTCCTTACGATACTCGATGATTAGACGAGTTCAATATGAATGTCCGTTCGTCATTACATACCTGGGATATAGAAGAGACTATATAAATGCGTTAGGTAACTTGACTTCCGAATATGATAGCTCAGATTTTACTTTATGACCACGTTCCATCCGAAGACAGTGCTCAGAGAAGTTGATCCTCCAGTCACGCTATATACCCGCTTTTAGCCGAGATTCTCGCGGGGGAAACATAAAGGAGGACAAACGTATTGATGATAGTTGACGAGAAGATGTTGAACTGTCAGCACAAATTATTAGAGGGTCATGAAGCATTCAAGGGCAGAAACGGCACACAGGATACCTAGACGACTCAGATATTAGTGAAGTCATGAATGATCGACGCAATAAACTGCGCACACAATAAAATTGTGAATGAACCATGTAGCACATATAGGAGCCAAGTTCTTCCAATATCTCTTGATGACGAGTGTATAGGGTATCTTGCACTTTCTCATCGAGTATTCCTTGTACCTTTCAGGCTCCTCCATGCGCAATCGCCATACGAGGACTGCCAAGGCGGGGATAGCACCCAGCCCCAAAGAGAATCGCCACACTGCATGAAGATTGTGCGGCCCAAATCTATCAAAGTTATTGCAAAGTCACGTAGGGCTCCAAGTAGAGTCAACATACATCCAGTAGAGAACTAGTGGGACAAACGCTCCCGCGACAGTGCCCCAATCGGTCATGGTATCTGAGTAAGAAATATTTAGGGAATTGCTATCAGCGTAAGCTAGATAAAGAGACATACTGGTAGCAAGGACAAACCATCTGTGCTGTGCGTTACGCTCAATCCCAGGTTGTTCCGATTGTTCGGCCGCGGCAACGGCTCCGCATGGATACTCAGCACCAACCCCAATACCAAGGAGAAATCTGCAGGCGCTCAACATATACAACATTCCTCCGAGACTGTGATGTGCACCAATAGACACTGCAGACAAGGCAGAAAAGATAGCAATGATGCATGTGGCAGTCATCTATACTTGGATGAGACGAGTGGGTAAGAGATTAACACTGTGTAATTACCATGCCAAATTTCCGACCGACTTTATCTGAAAGATAACCAAACAAAATTATGCCCACAACAGTGCCGGCGAAGGCCATGCTAGACACTGTAGTGTTATAACTGTGTTGCGATACTGCTTTTTCACCGTATATCCGGGTGATCACTATGCACAGAGTGGTTGTGCCACGCTTTCATGTCAAGAATTGGGGCAAAGGAGACCTACGGGTGTTCGCTACGAGTCATTGTAGAGTCATAAAAGGTATAAAATAGTGATGAAACCACACACCGCTTCCTATGACGTTGTTGGTATATCCTATAGCAGATATTTGATTTGTCAATGGTATTCAGTTAAGCATAATACAACTCACCATCAGAAAAGGTAGCCGTACCACATCTGTGTACGAGAGTTTTCCAGGCCGATGATACGTACACACGAAGAGGGCGAGAGAGAGATTCGGACTTACGCAAATATGAGTGATACCTGCGACAATCCCGCATTTCGCACAATATTCGACATATTTCATACACGGAGCGAAACAGATATGGGACTAGGAGAGTAGGATCCGTTCTCTTGCTGCATACACAGCGGATATGGACCTTTCATACTGCTCGCTCAAATGCAGTTCGACGACCTGGATCAGGAAGTTGGCCTGACGGTAAACCTCAGGCTGGCGGGCAAAGTTTAATGACTCGCCAAGTGTGTTGAACCCAGAATACAATGCTGTGGCTTTATCATGCTTAGGATACTAAACAAGTGTAGCGAGTTGCAATTTCCGCTACCTCGCGTAAGGGGTCATGCGTTCGAACTCTCACGGTTCTTTTTATGATCTGATTCGGCGCTCTTTTCCTCGACTGTTTTCATACGCACGTCCACTGCCACTAGCGCTCATACGAGATTCGTAAACCTATGTTGCATGTATCATCAATGACAAGCTATGTCTACAGAAGTCTCTATATTATGAACTCACACTTGCTGTCCCATAATGATTCCCATTTATTCAACTGTGACTTGTCACGGAGCTTTATACCTGGCCGCAGGCATGTGATGGCTGTGCTTAAGTCACGTGGTTCAGTCGTGGCCACACGACGCGTGCTCCTTTCCTAGAAAACATCCAAAATAGGAATTCATGGTGCAGTCTCATGTGCTCCGGTCACCCATGAATACCTAACTGTTGAGTCAAATCCTTTTAATTTTTTTGCTCGTACAATACCACCAGCAGTTCTCAGTGTTTGTTAAAATCCGCCGAATTTTTGGCAATAATGTTGGTCAATAGGCCTTGTACAATGGAAGTTCGAGGATGTCTCCGTTCAAAGTTGTATCTGCCCTGCGAGCAACGGCTCTGCTGCACAAGTCGTTATTACTTACGGGAAAATGTCCCATAACGGTGCCTGCTGTGTGAAGTGCGTGCCAGTATGAGCGACTATATATGCCTTTCCCTGGGCTTGTCTCTCCACACGACATTTGTGGGTTATGTGGCGCTGCTTTCCCAGCGAACTGCCCTGGACGTTCGCCGAATGAGTTCGGCGAACGAATGTCCCAACTGACCAGATGTTCTCCTTTATGCGAATTTGGTCAGTGTCATGCGTCATGACAGATCTGTACGAATCCATTCAATGGCCACACGAACTCAGTAGAACCGGACTACATTTCAAGCGCCTTTCTGGCGGCAGCGATGCATGTACATCGGCATGTCATAGGATCTAAACAAACAACATATGTTACTCCTGTCACCTTTTGACCATGTATACGGACACTCATGTTTTTCCGTCTAGTCTCCCTCGTTCCGGTCGGCGTCTGTAGTGCCCGATGCGATGGCTCAGTGCTCAGCCACCGATCAGTGTTCTCAGCATCACGCCGCCAAGTCATTATCTGTTTCGAGACTCCAGAGGGCAATTGTGACCCAGCGACATAGATAGCCAGAGCATCCCGGGATGCCGAAATTGTCGTCATCACCGTTAACGTCCATGTTTATCGTAGGGTATTTCGGCATGTGGGATCTCGTCTCTTTGAACGGGAGAGATCAGACGCTCATGCAAAGCTGGATCCCTCTCCTCGAGGCTGCGCAGCTTTTGATGAGCTGCGATGCCCGCGGTCAACAGAGTAATGATCGAACCAGAAGTAAATGAACCATCCATACTTGTGGCCGTCCGGCACGTCGGACTACTTCTCCTCGTCTGAATGGTAGGGTGCTGGGGTGTCGAGAAACAGTGGAACAGCAGCACGTGTAAAGCGTCATTCAGAACAACACAGGGTGCATGTCAAGAATTTCCTTCGAAATAATGAATCACTGCACGGAATGGCGAGGCATGTCTCTCCATAATCTCGGGAGTCATGTATACCCCGGTCAGCCTCCAGACTCAGCGGCACACGAGCATCACGGAGGGATGCTTCGTGATCGATTGCATGCAATCTTGGGATATTTTACCTGAGTAGGATAGCACTTCATAAGATGCCTCTCACGGAAGCTAAATGTAAAACATACCAGCGCACTTAGTGGGCTTCCTTGCCCGCCGAACATTCGGCTTTCTCTGCCACAGCAGCGCGGCACCACCTCAGTCACCCTCCGCTGTGATATATTCACCCTCTACTATTAGATCAGCAATATTACGAGAGTTATACGGTTCCCATCTTAATAAGAACCTTCAGTATGACACTCAGGCGCGACGGCTAGGCCCGTGCAGCCTGCAAGATTTACGACCGAAGGACCGGTGCGTGATGAATACCGTACTTCGCCTCTCGTGATTGTGCACACGTTCTCAACCCTGCGGCTTCTGCTGCGTTTGCTGCCATTTTTCTGTCATGGCTCACTTCCGCTCCGAGACCTCAGCAAATTCAATGCTCTCCCTCAACCGTTTGGCTCGTACGGGGTTATCTTCCAGCTCAGGTATTCCATATGGGCATAATTCAAGATGATCAGCTCAAGGCGCATGGATGATGGGACACAGCAAATTACTCACTTGTCGAACTCTCCGACCGCTGGGCGCCCGAGCGCTCTCCCCCTCGCCTACTCGGCCTCAAGGCCTCACGCTTATTACGTGTGCGGTGCTTCTGGTGCCTTACTTTGCTGTTTCTCCAACATGCGTTACCATCTGCGCTTGCTCTCCTTTCGGAGCCCTCGGAGCTCCTTGCATTGCGGATTGGATTTGCGGGAAAAACGCCCAAAATGGAAATCTAAAAACGATTTTAAAAAGTTAACTTTTTACATCTTTACAAATTAAGTCAGTTACGAGTCCTGAGGTACGAAGGAAAGCGTTTATATATGCTCAGAATGAGCCCTCTGCCGAACGATGAGCCCGTGGGAATGTCCTGCCGAGTAATCGGTACGTGAAAATTTTGTAGTATTGACTAGAACATTGGATGTCCAATTAAAAGTCCGCTTGTAGTTGTCACTACAAAGTCACTACAAACTCGTTTTGTAGTCTCATTTCTTGATATTTTCTTCCTCACTTTCATAGACTTGCCTCATTTTCTCCGTACTTCTCAATATAAGCTTTTGGCATATATTTGCGTTATTTGGAATATTTTTGTATTTTTAGTGTTTTATTTGCATTTAGGAGAAGCAGTACACTCTTAGAGGTGTTTCTTACCGTGGGAACCGGACTACAACGACGGTTTATAGTGGGTGGCGCGGCGTCGATTCCAAATGCTGGCCTCTGATTGGCCAGATGCTCGCTCATGCGGGTCACAAAGGGCTTCAAGCTGACTAGACTCTAGTGTATAATCTTAGCTTGTAATTGCCTACTGACTTCACCAGTCAATTCATTGAGTGGACCTGGGATACCAGGAAGAGAATGACGTAGACAACATGAAAGTTCCGCAAGATTTACACACTGTTTACATCATTGGTCACCAATAGCTGGTATTTCCATTGAGAGAAATCGGAAAATTTGCTAAAAATATCAGAAAAATTTGTACAATCTAAGGTGGCTGAATTTTGTACAACCCACCGGTACATACACATTTTGTTTATTTGTTTGGTTATACCTTCCAAATATGGTAAATATTGATATTGTATATCTCTCTCTTACCTTATACTGGTCTACTGGCTTTATTAGTGGGCTCATTGAGTGAACATGGGATACCAGCAAGAGCATGACATAGATGGCATGAAAGTCCTGTGAGATTATACATGCAGTTTACATCATTGGTCATCAATAACTCGTATTTCTGCTCAGAAAACCGGAAAATTTGCTAAAAATATCAAAAACATTTGTACAGCCCAGGGTGGCTGGCACATTTATTTGGTGATTGTTTGTACCTTCTAAATATGGTAATTTTTACGAGTCCTGAAGTTGTCGAAAATTTCTGTACCCCTTTATAATTAAAAAATCGTCAAAAATGGATTGAGATAAGATTAAAATAGACTTTTAATCCCATTTAAAACCATTTAAAACCATCTTTCCCCTGGTAATCCATTATAATGGGGCACAGAAGTTTCTGATGTGTGTGAAGGCATGTTTATATACACTCAAAATGAGCAATCAGTGGAATGTTTTGTGGAGTAAATTATTAGTCTGCTTGTAGTGATCACTACAAACTCATTACAAACTCATTTTTTAGTGTCTGTCCTCGATATTTACTGCATAACTTTCTTGGACTTGTTCAATTTTCTTTCTGCTTCTCAATATCAGCTTATGCTATGCATGTGCATTATTTGGAATATTTTTGTATTTTTAGTGTTTTCTTTGCTTTCAGGATACCCGGTGCACACTCAGCAGGGCTTCTTACTGAGGGAATCCTACTACAACAACAGTTTGTAGTGGGTGGCACAGTAGAGGGGAATCAATAGCTACAGTGATATTGTTGGGACTTTCCATGCCACATTATAATTGATTACCAGCAGAAAGATGGATTAAATGGGATTAACAATCCATTTTAGACCATTTTTCAATTATAATGAAGTACAAAGCTTTCTGACAATTATTATAATATGCTCAGAAAATGTAACAAGTGACCTCAGGACACGTACCCATGCCATGTGGAGCAGTGGCCCTCTACCACGAGTAATTTTAAGTAATTTAAATTCAGCGACTCTTAGTCTACTGTGAGTCCGAGCTCAGGTCGCAACGGGAGCTTCAGCAGGATGATTGCCCAGGTGTTCGGTGCGTGGCGCTGTCAGCACCTCGGACGATGGACTATTGGGAATGGAACAACGCCTAAGCAACATTAGTTCGGCCGTGGATCCATTGGCTTTGCCCACACACACTCTCCGGAGTGTCTACTTTGTCATTCAACATCAATTATCCGTTCTCACCTGACTTGTGTCCTTCCATGCCTCTCTTCATGTCCAGGGAGTCAGCGACGCTCTTGACCCTCGCGTGCGCCCTTCCATCCAACGCATCTGCAGTGTCTCTCGTTCTTCCTGTATTAACTGCGTGTATGAATTGAGACGGACTTGAGACTTTGTGCGATAGGCTCTCTGTCAAGTCCTTACTCCGTTCGTCGACGCGATGTTGGGAAGGCAAGACTTGTCGCTGGCAAAGAGGGGGGCGCGACTAGTCCCCATGCTCAGGATGTACTATAACGTATATCACAGTTAGGAGATTCTTCAAAGAGGATGACCCGTCGACTTCGATAGCGATATTGGGTTGTGCTGACGAAGACGGACGCATCTGCCAACCTTTCGTATTAGGCAAGGGGCCGACAGAAAGAAAGTTCTATACACGACGTCAGAAAGTCCGACTAAGGCCCCGGGAGGGACTCTCCCTCTCCTACGTAATCTTCACACGACCTATATTGAGTAAATAAATTACCAAATCCGTCTTATTCTGTCATTTCAACATATCTCAAGTTGGAGTAAGCAAGTATCATTGGTCTCTATTAAAGCAACATACATCAGATAATATCATGACATGAATGAAGACTAAGTTTTCTAGCCAGCCTTCATTAATGGGAAACTAAGCGACGACGCCAAACAAGGTCAAACAGCACAGTGGCCACGTCTTCCTCGACCTGCCTGCCAGTGAAAGAAATGCTGGTAGTCCACTATAGCTATTTTACACTATTCTGAGATTGTATGGGCTTCAAATCATTTATCTGTGGTCACTAGCAGTCCAAATAAGGGGGTCTGCAGAAAGTCCTGATAAAGACCTCGAAGGACCCCTACCCGGTGTGCCGGCAACTCCCGGTGTCGGCCCCTTGGTATTAGGTAGGATTTACCGAAACGTATAATGGCACGAGGGGTGATGGCGTTGATGACACCTCCATATGGACTACAGAAAGTTGCTTGGTTAATCGTTCGTCCCGACACTTTCTTTTTACTATCATATGAAATTGTTGAAAAACAAGTAACAGAGCATCTAGATTTTTTCTATTGCTAGGGAAGCTTTGAGTACCAGAGGGTGATACATATGCACGAGTTTGAAGAAAATGCTGTCGGGCCTAGGAATTGGTCTACGAAGTTTCGGCGCTCGAATACCGCTTTAACTGAGAGCTCCATGCTATAACTCCACTGTACCAGCATTCCATTCCGAAAATGTACTGGCGCAACCGCTCTCCGAACGTCCTCTCCTCCCTGCTGTCTGATTGTCCCAGCAGCTCGGCCTTGGTGCGTAGGAAATCCAGCAGCTTGCCTTCCAAATAAGATCGTGCGAATTCTCCAGCGGCGTTTACGTCGATCTGTTTCTCATTGCTGAGCACGGTAACGATATTCGCATTCAAGTCGCCTTTCCGATGTTCCATGGCGGAAGAATAGAGGTCCTGTGATATTACCAGTTATGTGGCGAGAGGGGCTATTTCGAATGAAGTGGTACGTACATTTGTCCAAGCTACAAAGTCTGCGACGATGTTTCTTAAGTCTCTAAAGGACATTTGGTCTGCTATTTCCTCCGGAAGGTCGAAGTTGAAGGCGTATTCGATACAGTCGAAACATATTTCAATACCGCTTGTATGCCACCTAAAAGGCATATATTCGTGGAACGGCAAGACTTTGCCCTCTGCTCGCAATTATGCTTCGCGAGCGACGTCCTTTGCATAGCGCTCGCTACTGGCGAGAAAACGACGGAATGCGTTAGGTCCAAATCGTGCGCGAAATCTTTTCCCTATGCTGTATTGAGAACCGAGTGAGCGGGACGAATTCGTCAGGTTAATGGAGAAAGGCACGCGATTGCGCTGCTTACTCCTCGAACATCCTGTAAATGATAGATTCATCGCTTGGATTTCCCGCTAATCCATCTACGTGAGCTTGCATCGTCTTTGCCGCATCCTCTCCCGTCTGATCGTCCGTAACTTCATCAAGAACAAAGATAGCATTGAACCAGTCGCATATTGCACGCAGCGCTTCGTAGTCTGCCGTTGGGTATGTATACGACCCAAGGAGCTCGAAATTCGCTGAATGAAGGAAGGCCCTTTTCTGCGAGCTGTGCGAATACTAGTCAAACGAGTCGATTCACCTGGAAGACTCGATACGGACGAGGTCGTACAATGGGTTACAAAGTAACGGAAATACGCGCAGGTTTGGCGATACAAATTTTCTTAGGGCCATATCGAAAGCTGGGGTGTCGAAAGCTGCTTGGGCATCGTCTTTTTTTATAACGGGCGCAAAACACTGCAGGGTATTCTGGTTTCTATTTATCAGAGTGTGATGCGGGTCAGAGAAATTACCGACGGAGCGTCGGTATGATCCAACCTCCATCAGCAAGATAGCTCTCAGTCGCTTCCGAATTCTACTCCAGTAGCAATCTGTCTCTGGAGCACGAGGATGAGTATATGTATCGCATGCACGTCTCTGTCACAATATTATCACCGGTTGTCGCAGGTCTGAGTATGACAGCCTACACAGGCGCCGTGCAGGCTCGGAAGATACTACTATTCTTGTTGTGTGACGCAGTGGCAAGTCCTCTGTGGTTTGCAGTGGCGTTGCCTTTCGAGGACCAATCCGACGTGGCAGGAAGCAGGAGTCGTGGGTGCAACTTATACAACTGGGTTATTGAGAGCTCCAGCCTGGATATGCCACATCGAGTTCATGATCATGGGCGTATAATCAAGCTAGAAGTACGCCCCTCCGGCAAGCATAGCGTCGCCGCAGAGCCAGGTTAATTCCAACTGGATGAGCCTTCAATATGTCCTCGCACCTATGGTGGTTTCATAATGACAGTACGTGCCTCCTGCGTCCCCTAAGTAATGATCGTCAGGCGAGAGCCTCCGCTGCTTTCTTCTCTAGAGAAATGTCAACCTGCATCACCTTCTCATCCACCGTCATTTCTTCCTCGAGCCCCATTTGTGACGTGTCATAGCCATACGGAACTAAGAGGGAAGTAAATGTATCGTCGAAAGAATCAGAAAAATGTGCATACTACTCTACCATCCCGTCATGGGCGAGAGGTTGGATCCAATGAAGGTGATTGTGGCACTGAGAACGGCTAGCCCTGCACAAATAAGGTCACATTCATAAGACCCTGCTACTCAATCGAAAGATAGATACGAACCACTTGTGGTGTTCAGCTGAGTGTAGCTCATGACTCGCCATCGGAAAAGGCGGCCGTGCCGCACTGTCGTGAAGCTGATAAAATACAAACAATAGTTCCAGCTTACGCAAATATGAGTGATACCTGCGACAATCGAGGTTTTCGCGCAATATCCGACATATCTTCACACCCGGAGCGGGACGATTATGGGGGTTAGGAAAGAGAGATCTGTCCATGCACTGCATACAGAGTGGACAGAGTTATTTCATACTGCTGGCTATGACCCAGTTCCACAACACCGTTCCACGACGTGGATCAGGCATATCGAAGATAGTACTCAGGCTGTCGGGCAAGCTTTGATGGCCTGCGATACGCGGCCAATGAACCCAAGGTAGGTGCCGAACTGAGGCTCTCTGGTGCTTAGGATATGAAACCAGTCAGGTCAAGAACATGGTTCTAATCAGGACTGACCAACGTGCACACCCTAATTCGCTAGTCCACATCTGCAAGTGAAGCAGTCGTCGGTGCCGGAATCAAATATGGATGCTCTCAAAAGAGTCGATGTATGTATCTTAGCTCGATCAATGAATGCCAAAACTTGAGCAGCGAGCGTCAAATATATACGGCCAAGTACCCCTTACGCGAGTTCTGCGGACACAACATTCTCCCATTCTTCATAGATTTGCCTTTCGTGTTTGGATGTACGAGCACTCATTCTAACTGGAAACGCTTGAGGCTCACTGAATCAACTCATTAGATATTAGGAGCTCTTCGTAGAGCAAATACAGACCTGACGCACCATATAAGCCCAGGAGTCCAACCCGAAATGTGATCGGTAAAATAGCATCTCCTGTATCATCGAGGACTGGGAGAATATTGAATGCCCATATCAGGCGCACAACTGCGATCCACACGGAAGACGCCCCTAGGAAACGTCCAAGACAGATACTAGTCAAAGACACAGTCAGTATTCGCCTGTAATTAGGTTGGTGTTTGCCTTACCGACAACCGAAGCAAAGCCCCAGTGTCACTTGACTAGCGTCTTCCCATTGTCAGATGTCGACTTGGTATGCTCGAGGAAACGACTTGGATCGAATTGAGAGCTATCTTGGAACACCTTTGGATGGTAAAATGTGAGTGTATCCACAAATAAACAGTTATTATCTACTCACTGACTCGTCGTGATGCATTCCCCATATGTTAGGAATTACTGTGGTTCCCTTCTTGATCTGATACCCCCGAAATTCGTCATCTTCGAGGCTGCGCTAAATTCAAGGTACTTAGATAGCACGAGCAGGAAAGAAAAGAAACCACACGGACATGGGAAACACCACAAGGCACACTAGGCGCACATCGTAAAACCTCTTTGACTAGAGCTGTGCAATACGGGAGATTATCCAAGTCGCCGATCTTTGGAATGCGATCACTAAGGACCATGTCCATTTCTTTGCGAGCGAGCTTCACGCTCTGGAGGTATAGAGGAGCCGCCGCGATGAACCACGTGATCTCAGAAGATGTCGTACCTCGGCCTGCTTCGAATGCTGTACCGGCAACTGCGAATACAACATTAGTTTAAACATTATGAAAGAGGAAATAACATACGATAAGCGGTCGATTTTCGGTCAAAACCCAGTTTACGCCCTTGCTCCAGGAGACGAGTCACGAAACACTCTTCCTGCAATCGGCCGTCCAATCTGCAGACTTCCACATCCTCGGCAAGGCGGCCACAGATCTGTCTGTCGCACTTTGGTTACACTTCATATACGGAAAGAGATTTACGTACGGTCGCTTCGACCTCGTGTCCCCGTAGAGCTTCCCTGAGCCAGGGAGCAAGGGAGTCCGGTAGATTGTCCAGAAATGGCCAACAGTCTACCAGATGGATACTAGACTGACACTTCTCATTCAGTTCGTGGATTACTTGCGCCATATCTTCCAAGTCGCGTTCGTTGCCCTCCATGCGCTTACCGTACGTAAGTTTGTAGATAACTGCAACAGAGAACTGTTCTATGTTCTCGAAGAGATGCTGCCTGTTCTCCAGTATATCGAGCAACAACTTTGTACTTTCTATCTCCTGATGAACTGCCGATGATGCAGCATCTTTCGAACGATAAGCAAATCGAGATTGAAAGACGTGGAAGCAAGAACGGACCAGATGCCTGCAGCATTTGGTAGAAGGCAGCCCGATGACGACGTAACTCATCGCCATATGGCATAAATATAAGACGACGAGACTGATACCAATATTTGCTCGCGTAAATCAGTTGAGGATGTGAGGAATAGATCCCGGCTTGCGACTCGTCATAAATAGCAGCTTCTACGGGGCTGCACGGGACGTACCAATTCATCAGCGTCTGGTCCACGGTTTAATACCAGTACACGTTCTCCAACAAGGGAGAATCCCATGACGGGGCCTATTCACTTGTTCAATTACCTGAATGAAGGATCAGCGAGGGATGTGAGACCATATTTTGTACTGCATTTATCGAAGTAAGTCCAAGCCTTCAAAGCTGGGATGGGGAATATATGACCAAGGAGTGGAAAGCCCCTTGGTCCTGGTGGTGACTTGCTGCGTACGCCAATTCTAAATAGCACCAGGGCCATTACAGAGGCAATAACACACAGACCGAGCTCCCAGAATCGGACCATAGTGGACAAAGCGTGGTCAGACATGCTCAGCTTTAGGATTGCATCAGGGATCGGTCCCAACAACAGTGCCTGACGATGGCAAAAGAACCTCGGAACCAGGGTTATCTTCTCAGTTATTGAATCAGGCATGTGCACCACCATGAATAGAAAACAGTGCTCACGTTTACGTTCTCTATGTTCGGTGATCACTGTGATGACTGTTATCTGCGCCGCCAGTAGATATTTATACCTCGTGAAAAGCTCCAAACGCAACAAAATCGGATACGACCGAATGATTGATGGGCCACAGTCACGCTATACATAAGCCAAACAGTCGCTGAGATAGGCAGATAACGCGGCAATCAGAGAGGCGTAGCTACGAACTGCACGAGATGTCCTGACGACATTTCGCCATAGTATATCCTCGTCAATTTCCAGCCGGACTTCTCCAGAAGCCTCTCCATGTGCCCAGAGGTACGTTCCTGACCGTTGAAGTGAACCCACATCTGAATAAACGCGTAAGTTAGCGGGGCGCTAGAGTAAGAACGTAACCTTACACTCAAATCCGTGAAGTAAGGACTGGCGTCTACAGGTCCATAGTTAGGTAGCAGTGGCTGAAGGGCCGATGGCGGACGTTCGCCCGGTATGAGCGTCCTACTATCACCCTGGCGACACGCGTAGGGCACAAGACTATCAATGATGACCAGCATGCACTGATGACCGTTGTCAACAGCTTCTCGAAGACGACGAAGGATACGTTCTGCATATTCGTCTGCCCAGTCGTGAACGATCTGTTTCAGAATGAACGCTGACGGGTTCTTAACGGGCTGGGGGTCGAAAAAGTCGTGCGCTGCCATGGTCGTTGTATGTCACATATTGATAGCCAGGGACACGAATGGACGCACGCTGAAAAGTAACTCGCTTCCCTTGGACTGCTTCGGGACACTTGCCATCCCAGAACTACGAGTGCTTGGTTAACTAGATTGCAATACGACCAATTCTGCGAGTACCTGTACAGCTTGTTCGAGTACCTTCGGTCTATCTTGAATAACAAACTTCATAGCCGGTAACGCTTTGGCGAGAGCCACAGACGAAACCCCAATACCGGCACCGACATCCACAATAACACCCTCTTCGGGGAGTGTCTTCCAATCGAAGCCTATCTCCCTGTGTAAGCACAAAATATATAGAGTCCAAGTACAACTTACCCTTCAGTATGGCGTCTGGGGGTTGCATGCTATTCACGCCGTCCATAGCAACTCCGAATCGCTTGAAGCGATATTCGTTTCCCTGACTTTCGAACCAGTCCCAGACCGTGCCGGATGCGCCAAACGCTCTCAACATGGGTGTCTTGCTGGGCTCGCTCGAGAATCCAGTCTCGGGATCAGTGAGGTGTTCCAATAAGAACCCTGCGCCTTTATAGTCCTCATCCGTGCTGGAGACGAGGTCAAATGCGCTGTAGCAAACAAAACTTGAGTTAGACTTGCCAGTGCCCTACCAGAGCTCCAATACCGTTCGTCATGTCAAATTTCGTGAGAGGTCTGCTTTCCATACTGTTAGCGACGACTCGCAGTCGAGTGAGTCAAGGGAACACCAACGCGGTCAATAAGTCATCCACGCTCTTTCCTTTGTCAATCACGGACGAGAGACGGTTATTGGCAAACACATCGGGCGAGACTTCTTGAAAGATATGATGAGTCGCGAGATACCGTAGAATCCGACCTATTGAAGCATGGGTGAGGGTAGCAAAAGCATAAAATCTCGTCCTACCCAAAAGGAGGGGATTCAAATTCAGCTTGCGTCCAATCTGATCTACGTGCATTCCCTGTCGAGCGTTGAGCACTCGTTTCAGCCAGAACGTGAAGACACTTACAGATGGACCAACATCACGGAGAACCTCAACTACGTTGGTCTCGCATGCTACTCGGAGCGTAGCAGAGAGATAGTACTTAAATGATGAGATTTCGTATGCCTTGGATTAATCAGCGGAGTTAGCATATGAAGGACGCACGGCGCATGTGGCGTTGAAGATGCTGGTCTGGGGCTGGCGAATAGTGGCAATTAACTGAAACGCGGCCGCAGCAATAGTAACGCAGGCGTCCTGCACTTGATCCTCGTTTCGTAGAGCTTCGCTGTCAAGAGTATACGGTTCATTTAGTGACGGAAACTCCATCCCTTGCCCTGAGTAGACATTATGAATCGCTCGGACACCTGACGAAATGATGTCTGCCAAAGTTAGCAGAGTTGCAGCCATGTCGAGTAGATCCTCAGGACCGTACAGGTAAGAGAATATGGCAGAGAGACGGTGGGTGCCATCTATCTTTTTATCGACCCGGATGCCAATGGCAAGGAAAGGAGCATCCGGAGCAGAACAGAGCGACATCGCCGCCTTATTTCGCAGGATACGGATCGGGATCATGATTACGGTGCTCGTCCGACAGTCTCGCCATAACCGCATGCTATAATGAAAAACTTAGGTTTGGGCACAAGCAGTGTCATGATCAGTCGAACCGTACTGCACAAGCTAGAGCTTTCCATTGTCAAGATCTCGCCTACGGTTGCCGAGGAGGGCCAGGTCAAATTACACTTTGCAATTGCACTTGCATTCGTATTGTCTTGAATGCCATTAACCAAATGCCACTGTTACATCGCCGCTCAAATGCGGAGTGTAGCTGACCTGGTCCTCCTCCGCACCGTGGTACCAGCCTCTAGTAGTACCCGCCGTAGTGGTGACAGCAGGTATGGGAAGATATGAGCTCCATAGTTACTTATGAAAGACAGAAAAAGTGTTAGAGACAAGACATCAGCTACAGGGATATGCCAGATTCTGAGGGCAGACTGGAGGGCAGACGCAGACTTCAACTTGAGCGATGACGAGCACTCATGAGATTCTGCGTAAGAAATTCGCATTATTTGCGCGTATTTGTAGAATGGCCAATATTGCCACCGACTAAGAACGTTAGCTCTATGATCAAACTGGAGCTTCAAGCTGCAATCTTGAACTTGTCAGTCTCATATCTCGAGTTCATGTCGGGGGTCCGATAGGAACCGTCGTGTTTGTAAATAGGAAATGCAAGACGGGCATCGCTTGGGATCATATGTCACTCGTCACGGATTTTCTTTGCTCAACCCCGACGGGACGTAAATGAACTGGGTAACGTTTATGAGAATCAACAAGCTCTATTGCTAATGTACAGTCATGTATTTCAGCGAGACAAACGACGAGACCGATACTTCAATTTTCCTCGCACGTCCAGCAATTTCAGAGCCTCTTCCACCAAGTGCAGTCGATTATGCCTTGCCACCCTTAGCACCGCTAGTCTTTCCTCCAGCGCCGGCACCCGCAGCGCCACCTGCGTTCGTATTGCGAGCAGCAGCGGACTGAACACGAGAGGGGAAACTGCCTTTCCCGGTGTCGTTTCCGCCCTTGGCCTGGACAACCCGGTCAACGTTGGCATGATCCCGGTGGGAGATGGACTTACTTGCGTAGACTGGATACGCGAGGCGGCAGATGGGGTCACCTTGTTACCGCTTGGGGGAGAACCCGCAGCGGCACCAGCAGCTGTGGGATGCGGTCAGTTTCATGCCGTGCAAACAACGCCGCGAGGTAGATGTTACTCACCTTGACGTCCCTTTCCGGCCATGTGAATTGTTGATTGAAGAGAAGTTTGGTTGAGTGGGAGAGGCTGTGAGTTGTAGTTGGGATGGTTGTTCAGGCTGTTGCAAGTCACTCTTTATACATCGCGGACGCAGCGTTGATCTTTACATTCGAGGGCAAGGTACGGATCGCAAACTCTGCGTCCTGGAGGGATTATTCCGGTTGGCTGCAAGGTATCACAAGACTTCGTTTTTGTGCTGACATCTTTCAATGATGCGCTCGAAAGTATTCATTGGCGTTCATCTCCGCAGTTAGTGAAGCGAGTGGTTCATACTGTAGACGCTTAATCGAGCCCCTCCTCCTGAGATCTTTGAAGACGCAGTTCAGGATGGGATACGACGATTGATCGTCGATTTATAATTAGGTTGAGATGCGCAGCATGTGAGTGATATTCTTTCATTCTAACTATCGGGTAGACCCGGGACGGATTCTGCCCCTAAACTAATGCCCTAGGAAGTGCGAAGCCCGATCCTGTGTGGTCGCGGTTCTTGGACGACGATCTGCCACCTATAGGTCTGTCGGGTGCCCTGGAGCATCGCGATTTACCCCTATATTGAGACCTGGCTCCCCGGTAGGGTCCATGGTCTTCGTCAACAAGGTGGTGGTGGGGCCTTCAGCGCATCGCTCCCATCTAACCTTATCTACCAGAACTATTGGATGCCCAGGCCGTTCCCGTCGTTGAATTCACGTCTCTTCATGGTGAGGAATCATTTTCAATAAAGGTGCCCTCTCTGCCTCCAAAATGTTGGGCAAATGTCGGCGTTCATTGCCATGGCATACCACTGTCTTGTTGTATCTGTGCCAGGCGGTGGCAAAGTTGGCGCTGTAATCTCGGGCTAGGGTGCTGCTGATCTCTCGCAACTACACCTGGCCCCGGTCCGACCGCTGTCAACGAATATGTGGGCCAGTGTCTCATACTAGAACAGGAGGGCAGCACAAAGAATATTTGTCTTCTCATGGGTCTCTGCCCACGCCTTCGGACGAAGTGCACCCGCGTGCAAGGTGACTTGAACTTGCGGCTGATAGCACTATGGCAAGACTCGACTACGGCTGGTGTGGTGCCCTGTCACCGAGAAAATTCCAGCTGGACATTTGTTTTTCTGCTTGACTCAACCTTGACTCGTGCAGACCTACTTGCTCGACTATGCTACTTATTCGCTTTGTGTCACACAGGGCTGGAGAGGGATGAAACCAGTATCTTCTGGTGGTAATCCCTGTACTCATCTTTTCATTATTCGAAGGACTATTATCACTACTCCCCTCACGTACCCTACTCGTACCCTGATCGCGCTATATTATCCTGTCAATCTTCTCGCGGCTTTGGCTTCCTCTCTCCTTCGACAGGCTTCTGTACTTGTGGTGCTCCCTACTCGGCTTGCTGTCCTATGTCTACGTGTCTCGTATCACGGGTGGGACAGTCGTGTCTATATACCAGGGTCCTTTTGAACGGCATCTCTGAAGTTAATCAAGTGATAACTCGAATTGGAATACACGTTCGTTCGATTCATGTGGGTTTATATATAGGTAAAAGGTATGTACGGAGTATCACCGAGGTGGTGTCACCGACTGCCAGCATTTTGGACCGGTATCTCTGTGCGTAGCCGAGGGGACGGATTTCCACTGCACATAGCTCTGATGTTTTGACTGCATTCCACCTGAAATAATGGCGCGACCTTGGACGTCTTTCGTACCGTAGTTGAAAAAAGTTTACCATATCGTTCGTATACATCCCGAGAGCGATTACTTATTCACTCAGCGTTTCTGATGTAGGTTTGGAACGGACTAAATTGGAGTTTCGCTCCTGTCACTTTCAGTTTGGGTTCAAGCTCAAATTTTATCTGGGAAGCTGGGTTGCCTATCGCTTCTTGTACCTGAAGCCCAAGATGAAGAGACATGTTATATATACGAAGCATGCGCACGGCCTCTCTATGTTCCTAGCCCATCCCAGTGACAGTGCAAGATGGCGGACACTCCCAAGCGCTTTCAGATGTCTCAATTGTCTCTTATTTTCGCGTCAGTGACTCTATTTATTGCGAGCACCCACAGTCATATCACTATTTCTCGCAGATCCGGGACAGCCTTGTTCTCTGACGGTAGGCTCACGAGTGCATTGCCATAACGTGCCAGGAATATAATGACGAGTTAATTGTAGGATATGCCAACGGGATAATAGGAAGTGGTGTGTCGCTTTTGATCGTCCATCGATTACAAGACTCACGCTTCGTCCCACAGTCAATACTAGTGATTATTGCGCTGTATTTTACTGATGACGGCCACTAACCCAAGCGGGATCTGTGCAGTCCTGATCCACATTTACGGAAAGGCGGCTGTCTCAAAGAACAATTACAGCATGATCCTGTCTAGTCTTGCCTTCGCAGGAACGATTCTCGGTATGCTTAGTTTCGGTTACTTGGCGGACAAAGTCGGGCGCAAATCCGGCATGGTACGCCACTTCTGGTCCCCCGGTAATGAGCACTAAGCTTGTCCAAGATGTTTGCGACAGGAATAGTGGCGGTCTTCTCAGGTCTTTCGGCCGCGTCACATGGTACAAACGGGAGCGTCGATGGTATGCTTGCAATGCTCAGCGCATGTAGGTTTCTTCTCGGTATAGGCATCGGCGCTGAGTACTCCTGCGGTGCGGTTGCCGCCGCTGAGCAGTCTGAAGAAGGAACTATACGCAAATCAGCGCAACATCTATGGTTCACCTTAGCTACTAGTAAGTCCACGAAGCCTTGCTAGGAGAAAATAATGACTAACCTCATGCATTCTAGATACTATGTTGACATTTGGAATGGTTGTCTCTTCCTTCACTCCGCTAGTCTTGTACTGGATGTTAGTCCTTTTCATACATCATGTTTGTGACCGTAATCATGTAATGCATCCCAGCTTCGGTGAGGACCATTTACGTGCTGTATGGCGTCTATCCTTGGGTTTGGGCGTGGTACCAGCGCTTGCTGTCTTTGTCTGGCGGTTGCGAATGCGGGAGCCGATAAGCTTCCAAGCGCATTCTATGAAACGAGCGAAGATTCCTTACAGCCTCGTGATTAGACATTACTGGCGACGTCTTCTTCCACTTTGCATTATCTGGTTTATATATGATTTTATCCTGTGAGTAGCCGGGATTATATAAGCTTTAGTATGCTGATGCGTCATTCAGGTATCCTGTAAGCACCAGTTTTCTATGGTAACAGGACACCTGACGACAATCGCGCAGTTCGAGATCTTCTCTTCAACAATAGTGAATATGTGAGTCGCATGACATGCCATTGTTCTACCTCACATTGAGTGATATTTAAACTTAGTGTCACTGGAGGGTCGCAAAGTCTTACCGTAATCTTTGGATGGAACGTTGTCATCAAGTATGAGCTTTACTCGTCGGAGCATCTAGGTGTTCTTGCTGATAGACGTTCTGTCAGTCTGTTCTACATGCCAGGTCAGCTCGGAGTGAGTCATGTTTGCCTGAGCTAAAGCAATGGCGTCTTTTAGGGACCATTTCAGGAGCCTTCCTCATGAACACGATTGGTCCGAAGTATTGTCTGACATTAGGTTTTGCTATGCAAGCAGTTGTATGTTTCCTCATAAGTGGTTTGTACAAGCAGTGAGTGCCGATTATCCATGCCCATTGTTCTTCGTTGCGGTGTTGACCCATCCTCAAGGCTTACCCAACACATTGCTGCATTCGCCGTTAGTCATGTTCACCCATAATGATGATTAAAACACTTCATAGCCAGGCATATCTGAGTTATTGCATAGGTGTTATACGGCCTATTTCTGAGCTTCTGCGCATTTGGTGAGTCGTTGCACGTATGTAGTCGCGATAGCTCAATCTTTAAATAGGTCCGGGCAATTGCACTTTTGTCTTATCATCCAAGAGCGCTCCAACTGCCATCCGGGGCCAGTTCTACAGCATAGCGGCAGCTGCTGGCAAGGTCGGCGCACTATCCGGTACCCTCGGTACGTTCATACAATCTATTGGCTGCGCGTATCTAACTGATCGGCACGCAAACTCGAAGCATTTCCTGCCATTGTGAAGGGTAGTATATTATCACCTTGGCCGCTTTGATCAGCTGCTCACTTTGTGGTAGATTTCGGTGATAGCATCCTGTCGAACACCGTTCCCTTCTGGATTGCGAGCAGTACGGCAGCATCCTTAAGTTTTCATCTGTAAATCTAACGTGATTGTGGGTGCGCATCGGCGAAAGGTCTTAGCGCAATCGCCATGTTGATAACCGTGTTTATGGTTCGACCGTTGTCTCAGGACTCCGTGACGGAGGAAGACCGCCTAGTATGTACCCCTGTCACCTTCTTCACCTGTTTATTTCATGATCATCAATCAGTTCCGGGAATACCTTGAGTCCAATGGATACGACACGTCGCTGATGGGCACCGCGGACGACACCACTCTCGATTCTTCTTCGTCTGTTGTGGATACATTCAGCGAAGAGAAGAATTAGTTGTGTTTGCTGTTGAGTGTTTCACACGGATACTACTTTTGAAGATCAGATTTGTGAGCTACATCAATCTTGCAGTGTATTCATCGTGTTCTTATCACGGAATGTTGGCTATGCATCGAATATCAGAGGCTCAGAGGCGGTGTTCAGGGAAACCGGCTACCATTTATCAGCTATGTCGAGTGAATGCGAGCGGTTCTACGATCTTCCTGCCTGTTTCCTCTATCCCGTGCCATGACCGTAAATACTGCCAACAGCATAAGCCCAGCATCGCACCGGTCCAAATTGAAGCTGTATTTCGAGCTCACTCGGTTACACAAGTTCCCCGCTGGAAGCCTCCTTGTATTCTGGCCATGCGGTGCGTTCTGCGTCGATGTTCATTCGTTATAGTCTGAGCGGAGAGATGAAGCATGGGGCTTAACAATGGCGGCATATCGCAACAGTATGCCACCTGCGGAATTCATACTGAAGCTCATTGGATATCTTGTTGGAAGCACACTCGTGCACAACGCAGCTTGCATTATCAATGACATCTGCGATATTGATTTTGACCGTCAAGTTGGTGAGCCTAGTCTTCTGACGAAAGAGCCTGTGGCCGCGAGAATTTACAGCGTGACATAGAACGCACAAAAACTAGGCCTCTCGCGTCCGGTGCTGTATCTGTATTTGAGGCGGTATTACTGCTCTTCGTGCATCTAATTGCTTGCCTCTGGATGCTGTCATGGACGAATAACTCGGCGTGAGCATCGCACTTGGTCAGAATTTAAGGAAAGTTCTGAGTATGTGGACAGTTGGATATGGGGACTTGTCGGAATATTTCCATTGCACGGTCTGTATCCGCTCATGAAGCGATGGACTGATTGGCCACAGGCATGGCTGGGTGAGTTGACTGAGTACTGAACGAATGGATCATGATAGAAATATTTCTAGGACTCGCAATGAACTGGGGCTTCACAATTGCACTGTCTTCCGAATTTGGCCGACTGGCCTTACCCATCTTCGTCCCTTTTATCACTGGTTGCGTATGGTAAACATTAATTCTGATTAATCTAGAACGCAAGCTACTTACCGCAGTAATTAGCTGGACAATTTTCTATGATACGATCTATGCCTGTCAGGTTTGGCGTTTTCTATTGCTCGCCAATATGTGCATCGTGCTCACTTGCTTCTCAGGATAAAAAAGACGACAAAAATATCGGCGTCAAATCTACGGCTCTGCTGTTCGGTTCGAACATCCGACCTATTCTATTCTTCTTTGCTGCGATCTTCGTTGGATGCCTAGTTCACCTCGGCAACATGAACGAGCAAGGAGCACTGTTTTACTTTATATCCATCTGCGGATCTGCAGTCCATCTTCTGTGGCAAGTAATGACCGTAGACTTCGACAACCCTTCAGACTGCTGGAAGAAGTTCAGGGTAAGGTTACAGAGGTATCGATAATCACTGTCTGACAACTCACACGGTTTAGGCAAATGATGACGCGGGTTTCATCATATGGGCCGGCATGTTGGCCGACTACATATTGTCTAGGTCCGCTTGATATGACCTGTAGCAGACTATTCGAAGTTGTCCTTGAATTCGCACGAACTGCGGGTCTTGATTGATGGATTCGTGCTGGCGATTACTAGTACTTAAAGCACGTACTCTGGACCGATGACTTGTTCGTATTACCCAAGCGATCTGAGGGGCAATGAAGCGTCAATAGACGGGCTTTCATAGCTGAAATCGTCCATCATCGCGTTCTCGACTCTTCAAAGTTCCAATCTGAAACCATATGCAATGGTCAAGGCCGTCTCACGCTTATGTAATGTAGTGTAGATTGTCGCGTCGCTGTAGTTAGTAGGTCTCTGTCTTGCCAACGCCAGTAATCGACACCTTCTCACGTTCTCTCAGTCTGTTGTGAGTCTCTCTCACTCTCGTTATGTTCTATTAGGTGTCGTGTGCGTTCTCCAGCAACCGTGCGCATCACACCATAGGCAAGATGTAAAATTAGAACAAGTTTTTATAACGTATCAAACAGTGCCCGAACTCACCACCTCACCGAAACCGGGGCAGTGCCTTACCGAAACCGGGGCAGTGCCTTGCCGAAATCTTATCCTGCTTGAAGATGGTTAGTTTGTGGATGCAACTGCCATGCAAGAGTCAGAGGCACACATAACGCATCGGCGTCCCATTCATACTCATCCCGCGAACCCTCCATTTTGCCTACCATGTTCGAAGCAATTCTGTCCATTGCCTTGCTGTCTCTGGTAGCTGTACTACTCGCTCGGCGTTCCCGAGTACGTCTGCCACCAGGTCCCACAGGATTACCCTTCCTCGGGAATGCCTTGGACATTCCGCCTTCACACCAGTGGACAACATACGTGGAATGGTCCAAGAAATTCGGTACGTTGCTTACATCTTCGTTAGGACGGTAATACTTATGGTATAATGTCCAGGCGACGTCATGCATCTCAGCGCTTTGGGACGGCATCTTATCATCCTGAACTCCCTTGATGCAGCCCGAGATTTGTTAGAAAAGCGCAGTAGTATCTACTCTGACAGACCCAAATTTACGATGATATCTGACCTGTAAGTTTGCTCCTGACAGCTGACCGTATTCTAACCTCGGCGCGTTCGAAGCATGGGGTGGGACTGGGCGATTCAATTTATGTCCTACGGGCCACGCTTCAAACTGTATCGATCCAACGTGGTTGCACCACTGCGTAAACAGGTCCTACATAGGTACCATCCCATCCAGATTCGAGAGGCTCGTCAACTTGTACTCGAGCTCTATCACTCTCCGGGAGAGTGCCTTCCTCTAATCAAACAGTAAGCAGCGGACGCGTATACTCATAGTGACAGCCAATAACATAGGTGCAGTGCTTCTGGGGCAACAATGATGTCGATCTTGTATGGTTGCAAGAATGGACAGAAAAGGAATGACTACGTTCATTTGGCAGACGCAGCAACGGAGTCACTCGTCATCGCCGGGAATGTGGGGAAATATCTGGTTGATCTTATCCCGGTGTGTCAGTAAATCTTCTCCTTCTCTGGGAGACATGTTGGCAACTGCTCGTCCTAGTGAAATACGTCCCAAAATGGTTTCCAGGAGCAGAATTCCAACGGCAAGCACGCGAATGGAGAAAACTCTGCCTTTCCTTGATAGACATACCATTCACCGATGTGAAACAGTCTCTAGTACGTGGGCTAAACTTCTGAGATGTCCCGAAACTTCACGTAGTTATAAGGCCAATGGAACTGCGACTCCGTCTTTGGTAGGATATATGTTGGAGGACGAAGATAAGCAGCCGGACCACGATCATTTAATTAAGGCGACTGCAGGAGTACTTTACCTTGGTAAGTAGCTTGCTTCCGCAGAAGTATCCCACTGACACAATTATTTTATATATTTCACAGGGGGAGCGGACACTGTACGTCAATCTAGCATATGTACTCACAATTCCTAACCAATATGAATTTTCCCGGCTCAGACACTGTCTGCGTTCTATTCATTCATGCTAGCGTACGTTTTGTTTTCGCATATCTGCTACTCCTACCTCTCAGTTATTCGATTAGCATGGTCCTCTTCCCCGATGTCATGCGAAGGGCACAGTTGGAGATAGACTCTGTGACCAAGGGTGAACGGTTCCCTGATTTCACGGACAAGGCTGCGCTTCAGTATTGCAATTGCCTCGTTCTGGAGGTGTTCCGATGGGTTCCCGCAGTTCCTTTAGGTACGTGACCGTGCCTCCGTCGCATCAGCGGCTGAGCTAATGGCATTGAAGGGGTCCCACACCAGTCAAATGAAGTTGACGAGTACCGGGGATACGTGATACCGAAGCAATCTATTGTGATGGTCAACGCCTGGTGGGCACCACAAGTTACTCGGGTGCACCTCAATTCTCACGTTTGTGGACGCTGACGGCAGGTCAATCTTACATGATGAAAGAGTTTACCCGGAGCCCTCGCGATTCAATCCGGGCCGTTTCATGCCGAATTCTATGGAATCAGGACAGCTTGATCCTAGGGAGGTGGCGTTCGGTTTCGGCAGACGGTGAGTCCTCTTCGGTTCAGTTGCCGTGTTCTGGCTCTACTCATTTTGTAGCACATGCCCCGGCGTTCACTTCGCAGAAGACCATCTGTGGATAATATTCGTCACCATCCTGGCCGCTTTCGAGATTCGACGATCGAAAGATGAAACAGGAACTGAGTGTTCACTTCCATCTCATGATTACAAAGTTACTTCTGGCATGGTTAGGTATGTTCATCAAACTAGGGAGTGATTGTTTGTGGAGATCGCTCACATTTGTCTCAGCGTCCCAGAATTCTTCCCATGCGACTTGATCCCAAGGTCGACAAGTCTGATCCATTTCCTAGAACAGGAAAATGATTAACCATCTTTGGGAATACGAGCGGAAACCCTGCCGTAGATCGGTTCCCTGCCGGGTGTTAATGTAACATACCATCAATGAATTTATAGCCCTTCCTGGACATCAACTGATGGAGTGCCTAAACGATTTCTCCAGCGTTGCGAAGTCCTGTGAAAGTGCGCTAGTTTGTTATGTTATGTTCCACTCCTTTCTCTAGTTTCCAAGTTCCAGGTCCGTATCGACCTTGTGTTTCTATCATGAATCAGAATTGGTAGATGCTTGTCATCTTTGTTGACGATGTAGGGCCGATGGCTGCCTATATCGCTTTCCTATGATGTTCAGGTGGTGATTTGACAGCTGATAACGCTCACTTTAGATAAAACTACTACCTTTCCAGTGCTGATGCCGCAGTAGATTTCAGTCTCTCAACGAAGATGAAGAGCCACATATTATTAGGATCGTCGAATCCCGTCCTTCAGTCGGGAGAACGAGTCTTTGCGTCCAACAATGCCCTTCCTTCACTGACAGCCTTCTTACTGCCAACTACTGCGGCCGTGACAGTCCTGGTACTATGTCGACTATTCATCAGGAAGATGATTCACTCCACCCCAGGGACTTCCAGTCCTCTTCCTGGCCCAACGCCGCACCCAATCGTAGGACATCTGCTACAGGTTCCGAAGAAGCACGTCTGGAAATATTTTGAATCCCTCGGTCAGCATTATGGTGTGTGGCAAGTCACAAACCGTGGAATTGTGTGATCAATGCGGTTCAGGTCCTGTGGTTGGTCTTTCCCTCGCTGGCGATAATCTGGTCATTCTGAATGACGCAGAGGATGCAGAGGAGCTCGTGAGTACATGTTTGAACTGGATTAGGTTGTTCGTGCCCTTATAATATAATCAGCTTAACCGGCGGTCGCATAACTACTCGTCCCGTAAACAGCTTGTGTATGCGGGCAAATACCAATCCCATGGGAAGCGCCTAGTTCTTCTCCCGTACGGACCGCAGTTGAAACAGCACCGTGCTGCATTCCATCAGATGTTGCAGCCCAAAGGTATGTACTGGTCGTCTTGCGTCCAACATTTATCCCAAATATTTATACCGTCCGAACCTGTAGTGGTAGGCTCGTACGAGTCCATGCAGGAAGAGGAATCAGCGAAATATCTTTACAATATGCTGGTCAAGCCCGGAGAGGCGGATCTCCACAGCAAGCGATACGCAGCAGCCACAGTTTTTAGGTTAAGCTACGGGAAAAGCTTGAGCGATGACGATGAGGACTTGAAAACGGTGTTAATTATCCTAGACGGCTTCATCCGAGATTGTTATCCTGGCTCTCATCTAGTCGATACGTTTCCCATCTTGGACTCTTTGCCTGATTTCCTTGCGCCTTGGAGAATATCTGCTCGGAGGAAACACGACTACGAAATTCAAGTGAGTACGTGCATGAACCGAGTGTCTTCTGTTGTAGCTGAAAAATGTGCAAGCTATATGGCAGACTCCTGGATGAAGTTAAAGTTAGATTGGCTTCCGGAGATGACTCGGATTGTTTTGCCGCCAGATTATTACAAGCGAACGAAAAGAATATCTTGGACGCGGAGTCCTTGGCGTACGGTAGGAGCTACGTGGTGGACGATAACGTGCATAATACTCAACTAGCATCATAGTCGTCGGCTCCGCTTTCGTGGCCGGCACAGATACAACAGCAGGGACTTTCATGTGGTTTCTCATGGCGGTCATCTTGTATCCGGAAACACTACGAAAGGCTCAGGCTGAAATCGATGGTCTCCCTGGTCTCGGCCCTAGTCGCGCCCCCGATCTTTCTCACATGAATTCGCTGCCATATTGCGTAGCCTTGACAAAAGAGCTGTTTCGGTCAGTGTGCGATCGATTTGGGGACGGATGGTGTCTGATGGTGTACAGGTGGATGCCTGCGGCGCCTGGAGGTTTTCCTCATCTTTCAGACGCCGATGATGTATACAAAGGTTACTTCATTAAAGGCAAATCGATGGTCATACCAAATATATGGGCCATGCAACACAACGAACGACTATTTCCAGAGCCTTTGTCATTCAATCCCGATCGTTTCATGCAAGACATTGATGGTCGTGATGATCTTACACAAGGTCATTATGGTTTTGGTTTTGGTCGCAGGTAAAGCACTTTAAGTCCTACGGTGAGAGAGCAATCCTCATAAGGAAACATATCTCGCAGGGTCTGCCCCGGGCGCTACCTAGGTGCGCTACTAGCAGGCCATACAGTAACGAAGCTGATGATATCGCAGGAGCACGCACCGTGTGGATCGGAATCACCCGTTTGATATGGGGATTCAATATTTGTCCGGGGGTGGACTCAGACGGACGGCTCGTTGTTCCTGTTCCTGACAACTGCACGTCAGGTATCACCTCGTAAGCATCTTATTTCAGTGATTTGTTCTTTCTCGGAGTAGTGATAGTGTACCGCAGGAAACCACTCCCCTTCAGTTACTCGCTCGTACCTCGCTCGGATGTTCACGCCGAGACCATCCGTTGCCTATATGTCTCGAGCCTCGGACGAACCAAGAGCTAGAGGTCGATTTCGGACTGGTGCATCTTGCGCGTGTGACTACATCATTCAAGAAACGTTTGCGGCGGAGACGTAGTCTCTCGTGAGTCGTGGCTGTAGATTACCGTGTAAACTTGTTTTCGCTGGACTTATTGTGTCTGTGCGTGCCAAATCGGCTGGATGCGACGAGCCATTGATAATGTAGCTGTCGTCCTGGATGACTCTAAGGTACTTAGTCGGGCATACAAGACTAGCTAGTACTGTCCACCGTTTCTTCGTTAGTTCACATGTGGAGTTCTAGCCATCTCGCAGTCATGTCAATCTTTTGATGAAAACGGGAGTGAACACGACCGTGACACTTCGACCCTCTCTATACAACTGGATTTGATAAGCTGATATGGTTATTTGTGATGTACACTTCTCGGTGTTCTCGGGACGGCGGTTCACTGCGCTTTGATAGTGTTAGTAACGGGTCCCCACTTTGAACACTACTCAAGGTATCCAGTACGACGACGAAAACATCTACTCACCCTAGCGTTCAAACCAGGCACTAGCTCCATTATTGATCCCCATATTATCATGTCTCCCGATCGGAATGCCAGGCTTCCGTTAAAATTCATTATTGTCGGCGGCAGCATCGCTGGGCTATCCTGCGCCTTTACCTTGCTATCTGCCGGTCATAGAGTACACATTCTGGAGCGAAGTGCAGTCAAACACCAGGTAGCTATTAGTTCGCAAGACTATGAGCTCCCATTTATCTATTGACATGTAAACCGAGTTCACAGGGAGTATCCGCGTGCCACCTAACCTGATGAGGATCCTGGATAGCTGGGGAATCGGCAACAAGCTATCTCAATCTCCAAAAAATGTCTTCCATCACCATAGGATTGGTAAGTAAATGTGATCCTAGCACTAGAAGTGAAATTTGAACCTTGTCCTTGTCCTTACTAAGCTCACTCCGGGGAGCATGTGGGTGAAGTAGCCCTTCCTCAGAGGATAATTGAGGACCTCGGTGCTGAATCAATTTTTGCCTCAGTGAGTTTCTGAGTTCATGATGTAAAATAAGAGGGTTCATCAGACTGAATTCATTAGTACGGCGAGTTATATGACCTACTCTTCGATCTCGCAGTCGATGCAGGAGTGGAATTCTCATGGAACTCAGAAGTCGTAGACTTGGAAGTTGCCACCAACACTGTAGTCTTGTCGACTGGCTCTAGGGTCAGCGGGGATATCATTATAGGAAGTGATGGCACCGGTAGTGTGATTCGACCTCAAGTAGTTGACAATTATGAGGAGGGAAGATATAGGAAATCTGTATTGTGGTAAGTTGCCGATATCTCATTTGCCTTGTTGCTGATCGTGATGTAGTTTCAACATCCCTTACCATATGCTTGAATCAGATGAGGAGCTATCTTCATTTGTGTCAGTCGCACAGGTGAGCACAGGAAGTAGTAACGCGCCTAGAACCACAGAACACTCATTCTAGTGACAGTGGGTCATGTGGATGGGGGATGACTGTACTCTCCTCTGTAACCCTAATGTAAGCATTTCAGTTTGCACAGATTATTCCCTTAAGACAAACCTTTTCGCATAGAAAAAGGGCTATGGTGTTACCGGGATGTGGCATAGTGGCCTCGACGTGTTTGATGAGCATTGGTCCAAAACATATTCCTTCGAAGACTTGGATTTTCCTGGCCATAAATTCGAACCCGTGTAATTACCTCGGATTTCTGATTGCATGAAATACCGCTCAACCATTACAGGGTACAGAGACTGCTGAAGTTTGCACGGCGGCTAGATGTCAGGTGCACAAGGATGGTAATACACGAACCGTTTGAGAATCTCGTTCACGATGACCAGCATATAATCCTGGTTGGAGATGCGGCAAATCATCTTACTGTAAGTTTTTTCCACTGCATTCACTCGCAGCACAGTCTAACCGAGGTCAACATAGTACCACGGCACTCAGAGCGTCGCTATGGCCGTCGAAGACGCAGTCACGCTCGGTGGGCTCTTCCGTCGTCTCCACAAGAAGAGTCAGATTCCAATGATACTGAACGCCTACGAAGACATCCGCCTTAAACGCGCCGAACAAATATATCGCGCCGAGATCGGTGTCCTCGAGTTTGTCAGCATGCCCAACGGGCCCGCACAGCAGGAGCGTGACGAAGTTATGCGCGCGGCGCTGCAACGCGGGTTCAGCGACTGGGATAATGAAGATGAGGAGCTCGACGAGTATCTTCGGCAAACGTGGGAGCAGTGGATACATATCTTTGATTATGATGCGAAGGAAACGGCGGAAGACTGGTGGATTCAGTGGGGGGACTTGATGCATACGGCGAGTGACGAGTCGGATACTGGGGGAAAATCACCGGAGGCAGCTGCGTCTTCGGTATCTAAGTAAGATAGTTCGGCGGTATATGTAAATGGAAATTTGTAGACCACGATTAGTTCATCATACTAATTTATTGTAGTTCTGAAACGGTAATCCAGAAAGCGGCATGTCCTTACAACTGTCCTATTCGCCGTTCAACATGCGTACCCACTCGTGTATTGCAGTCAATGTACGGGGTAAGTTCTGAGCTCCCCGGGCAGATGGGCCAGTTTTGGGAGCCGGCCGTAAGGCTGAGGATCGGCGCTTTCAACCGCGATGAGAACATGCAGCGAACTGCAATCTATATAAAGACAGAATAACGCGCACAAGCGAACCGTCAGTAGCCACCATCCGACAGAAATGTAGAGTAAGGTCAACTAACGCCGGCCTGAGCCGTGCACGAGTGGGCACGTCAAGTTTGTTCAGAAGCCTCGCATGCTGTCAGAAGGCTGGTGTACCCAAGGGTAGACTGCACTTAAAGAAAGGAGGAGTCTGACATCCTCTGTTGTTCCCCGTGTTGGATGGTGAATGGCAAGGCATCGATGGTCCATGCGAAAGCGGTCTAGTCAACAGAATATTACGTCGTAAGAAGAGATTGTACTTGGTACGCGAGGAATAACTCTAAGGTGAAGAGGATTCACGAGAAGCGAGAGAATTTAGTTCTAAGTAGTGTAGGATAGGTAGAGCTCAACAAACTCACCGTCACAAACCGTCAGCGAAATGGAATTAACCTCGCGTAAATTCCAAGAGCACTGCGATTCGTCATCTCGAGCGGGCATGATAGGCACGGACGTCGAATCACGACGAAGAAACCATGAAGACGATGTGGCACCGGTATCCCAAAGTTGTGTTTCACAGCGGCTTAGATAACTTCGACCCTTGCATAATTATCCCCCTCCCCTCTAGTCGGGAGTTTACCTCTATACGCCACCCCTATCTCGTGGCATCTGCGTCGTCTTTGCCCCTACAGATCTAACCCCCATCGCTCTCCTGTCGTATTATCCACATCCCATCCGTCACCCGCCCATCTGTGCGCACCTACACGCCATACACCGCTCGCGCATTCTCCCGCCCCACTCTCATCACCTTCTCCGTATCCCAACCTATTCCAGCAACGCCAGAGACGAACTCCGCCGTCCAGGGGATCATAGCGGTGTGACAGAGTGGCAGCTTACCTACAAGAGGCAGTTCAATATCGTAACAGGATAACCATTGGATGACGGATGGCTTACCCTTGAGAGTCGGAAGAGAAGGGTACAGGTTTGACGGAACCATGAACGGTGCATCGGTTTCGAGGAGTATCCTCATAGCAGAGGAAGGAGAGGAGGTGAAGTTCCGAATGACGGCGGAGGTGTTAAGGTTGGTTGAGCATGTGATCACGCCTGTTCACATGATAACAGTGAAGACAGTGAGAAGGGCGCAGAAACGGTGAGGGAGAGGAGATGCACCTGTGATACCGATATACAAATTTGGGAAGTGGTCTAGAAGTCTCTGCGCGAGCTCCGGAGAGTCTGTGTAGCAGTGGATGTGTATCTACACCACCTCTACTTTAACATCATACATCAATTTTGATAAATGACGCACTCTATGATCCCGAGGCACCTCCTCCTTTAATATCCTCTCCGTATCCTCTTCGGCCTCTCTAGTGTGAATGGTCAGAGGCTTGCCGAGGCGCACGGCGTGTCGAAGTTGTCTGCGGAAGACGTCTTGTTGGATTTTGCGAGGGGAGTTGTCGTAATGGTAATCGAGCCCGATCTCGCCCCAGCCGACACAGCGAGGATGGGTCATTGCTTCTAATCTGCAATAACCATAAGTGGTGCGGTGAGCAGACTACTATCAGGACGTACATGTCTTTCTCAACGTCGTCGGTGTAGACCTTCGCTTCGTGGCTTTCGGATGTCGGCTTCAGATACGCGGGACTTCAACAATCACCAATCCAGCTTACGGGTGTACTCCTGGAGAATTGACCGCTCCACGTCAGTACCTCCTAAACACGCTTTTGAAGCTTGTTTCAGACGCACCCATCACAAACCAATATTCAATCCCGCCCCAATCCTTCTCCCTCCCATCCGGCGTCAGCGCAGAATCTGCGAGTTCCTTCCACACCCTCTGCACCGGCGCTTCACAACAGACGTCTACGATCGCCTCTACTCGATGACTGCCCGGTCTGTTATACATACTCTTGACGAACTCGAAGATGCTTGCATGTTTGCCCTCACGGTACTTGCCCTGGTAGACGGAGAAGGTCGATACGAGATGGGTGTGGGTGTCGACTATTGGCGTCGTCTGCCCTGAAGTGCTGCTTGGATGCGCGGGTAAGAGGAGATGGGACTCATCGGGAACTTGAAATTTTTTCTTGTTGTTTTTACCCATTTTTGGCCTAGAGGAGCATTGACGGATGAGAAGCGTAGAGTGGCGATATATAGTGTTTCGGAAAGGTGTTCTTAGACTGCACAACGCAATACTACTAGTAAGCATGTATTCAGAATCAGTCTAGCGGAGGATGTGGCTTCAACGTGACGCATACACTCGTGATGGATCACGTGGTTGCAATAAAGGACGCGACCTGACGCGTTTCTTCCTTTGGTCTAGCTTTGGTGTCTTCCGTGTCCGCTACAACCTAAGTATGTTCAACTCGAAAGTGGATTCCAAGTAAGAGTTTCTGAAATACATTCCTAACAGAGCACTGCATGCATGGCATAAAGGTGGCAGGAGATATCCATAGCCATGATGGGGGCGGCTCGTGAAGATGTTTTTTAATTAAACCGAACGACATGTAATGTGCTATCATTCATTCTCGGTATCCTATACTTTGACGGACCGATTAGGACCGCATATATCTGGTCACAGATATGCAAGGAAATAATCAG
>KV425552.1:66898-78637 GCA_001632425.1 Neolentinus lepideus HHB14362 ss-1 | reverse complement strand
AAGTCTTCACAAGTTACTGGAGTCACTGGTACACACGTCCCTCTGCACCGCAGAATGGCAACTGTCATTATATGCGCCTCCTTTCTTGCCAGTAGGCAGTTCAAGATTGGTCGAAATGATGCCTGCGAATGTTGGCAAGGTTGGCTACTGGACTGACCCATCCAGCCCGTGGTGCCAAGGTCCGTCGACTTCCTCTGTGGCACTCCACGGATAATCAAAATATCAGTCCTTTGACACCATTTAGCGCTCTGCGTCGTCGACCGACCGCTGTCCCTCTTGCGCTCAAATCTTCAGTTCACCGTGACTCACGTGCACTCTCGGAAATTTCCGTGATATCCCGCTTGTCCAACTTTCTTCAAGAGCGAAATTCGAATACATGCACCAGGAATTGCAGTGGGAGAGCACGACGCAACGTAGAAGTGCCCGAGAATGCCGAGCAACGAAATGATTAGATGTCAAGATGCCGAGATGATCGCCGGCGCCGTTGTTGATTGGCTGAATTTGGTCGTCGCCGTCGTTTGCCCTCTTACCGCCCCCATCGTCTGCCCGACCTCCCCCGTTTTCTCCTCCTTTTCCGCCCAACCGCACGTCGCTGCGGCCACATTCCTTTCTATCCACACTCTTTGTATCCTCAGGCAAAAATCACTTCACAAGTATGACTGGTTTCACGCACATCAAGGTCAGCCATACCGGCTTTCACAACAAGCGCCAACAGCAGAAAAGAAGTAGTGAGTGCGCCACCTTTGGTTATCTTTCTATACCGAACCCTCGTTAGCATGCACGGACGGCGGCTTCTACACATCCCCCACCGCGGGACAGACTATTGATGTCTCGAGCAACGACAAGTATAATATGACGTGGGACTCGTCCTGCTTGAACAGCACCGCGGTCGACATATACCTGTACGCGCCCGGGTCATCGCAGTCCCTGCTGCACGTCTGGGAGAACGTGAACTTTATGAATGGCAACTACGAGGCGAGCTTCAAGCCGAAATGGTGGAACGCGACTAGCTCTGTCACGCTGCAGCTCGCGATCGTCAACTCAGGCCAACCGGCGTTCCTTGCGTCCATGCCCGCCGGACCGATCTTCACCGCGACGTACACTAAGCCGTCTGATGGATCGACACCGGCCGACGCCGACACGTCCACGGTCGACGCTACCGCTGAGGAGGTGAACAACTTCGCGAGGCCGAAGAAGGGCCCGTCGAAGGGCGGCATTGCTGCGGCCGTTATCTTCCCCCTCCTCGTCGTTGCGCTCTGCGTCGCCGCGTACATCAAATTTACCCGGGAGCGCGGCAAGGAGAAGCGCAAGCGGTGGAGTGAGGCCGTCGACAAGCGCATGTCGACGATCTCCACCGACTGGAAGTCTATTTCGGCTGCAGGCGCGTCGGCGGCGATCAGGAACAGCATCGCGGTCAACCGGGCATCGACGTACTCGTTGGGCGGGGGTCAGGCGGGTGTTGGGTCGAAGGGGTTGTACAGTCAGGAGAACGTATCGCTGGACGAGGATGGTCAGCCGCAGATGAGCCAGCTTCGCTCGGGTGTGCGTACGAGTACATTTGGCGAGCGGGTTTCCCGTGTATCATTTGCTGCTGACACTCGACCGTCTGGCGAGCAAAGTCGGCGACTCATTGTCAAGGTGAGTGATTCTTTATATCTTGTTGTGACTTGGACGGGGAGGTTCTGCTCGTACGTGCAAGTTTTATTTCCCACGGTGAAATCGACGGGCGCCTCGAGTAAGGTTCTCCACGCATCTTCCTCTTTTCATTTCAGAGCGAGAACCGGCCCTAAAGCCTGTTCTCGCTCGCGAATCTATCTACTACAACTCTGTATACTATGGGACTTGATAAACTGTTTGATAACGAGAAATTGACGTCGCGAGAGCTTTAGGAAGACAAGTCAGTTCGGTTTCGAGGTCAGCAAACCGGTGAGATACTCACTCTTCGGTGCTCTTGCGCTCACAGCAATGAAGCGGGAGTTGTCGAAAGTCGTGGCCGGACAAGAAGTTGAACAGAAACCGAATGAAATCGTGCTAGAGAAAGCAACGAGTCAGTTTCTGGCCCAACAAGACAGCGCTGAAGAGCATGAACTCACTGACAGCCCGACTCTGTACTCCATTATATTGTCGAAAGTCGTGGCCGGTCAGAACTTGAACGCATGAAATTGTGCTAGAAATGAGTCAGCTTCTGGCCCGATAGGACAGCGCACAAGAGAATAACTCACTAATAGCATGGCTCAAGACTCCATGCTTGCCTTCAAGGCCGTGTGCCCAACATCACAATTGCCAGTTGCATAGTCGATACTGCCTTTTGAGGGCAGTCACTGGCACCCGTCTCGTCTTCTCCTCATATGTGAGCCACCACTCGAGGCCATCTTGGGGAGCACGGGCATGGCCTCGAGCATGTCTCCCGGGTGACGAGTGTGGAATGCGTTGAGTGCATCCCATAGACTTGATGAGAAGCTTGATGTCTGAGAGCGTGATTTTGTAACGAGGAAATCACGACGAGAACACCTCGATCCATCGTGCCACATGGACATAGTTCATGTCGACGACCGAGAAAAGTACTGTGCTGCCCGCGTTGCAGATTCGGAGGCTGCCTGGAGGGTCCCTTTAGTCGCATCAACAAGTAAAGACTGCAGAGAGGTTGATCGACAGAAGCCGATCTGTCGTGTCTTCGCACTCTCCGGTACTGCAGATGTCAGTGGCAGAAGGGGGGACTATGATGACGGGAGTGTGTACATCAGCGAGTAGAGGCGGCCGAGAGGTCAGTCGCCGGAAATCGTTCTGTCGTGTCTTTGTGCTCTCCAGTGCTGCAGACGTTGGTGACCGAAGGGGAGATAGCAATGACAGAACTGAAGCCAATGCTGTAGATGTGGACTGCAAGTAGATAGTTTGCTCAACAGTCCAAGACCCCACTCGCCGGTCGATGATTTATATAGTCATCATCATCTTGTGATCCTCGCAGGACAGGCAGCGAGCACGACATGGCCAGAGTTCAGCAACCCAAGACATTGCGGTTGCATCAACGATGACCAGAACGCCGGATGGCGATCTGTCATATGAGAAATAACCCAGAGCAAGGACACTGAAGTGCTGTTCTCCAGACGGCGATCTGTTGTGTCTGTCTAGAGGTGTGCCTGAGCAGACGAGAGACTAGTAGCTACTAGCCAACATGTGCCTCGGTACCCCGCTCACGGGACGGCATTCTGTCATGTCTTCGCCATCTTGAGCATGTTGACAGCAGGGGAAATGGCGACGGGAGTGACCTCAATATCTTAGATCCATACTTCGGTAGATCACCTTGCATATTGTCGATGGCTCAGCTCACGGGATGACGATCTGTATAGTCGTTGTGATCAGGGTCAATGAACAAAGCAGATAATGATAGGTCTCAGCTTACCCGAGTGCCACGTCGTCTCCGAGAATTCCATCATTCATGTCGATGGCGCAAGGCGGTGGACAGTTCAATCACAGGAAATTGAATTCCGTCTGTCTGTCTGTTGTGTCTTCACACTGTAGTCGTCGGTGATGTCGGGGAGATGGAACTGAATTCCATGTCTTAGATGCGTGCTTGACACTCCCGAGAGTGTTCAACCCCACTCGCGGGACTGCAATCTGTATAGTCATCGCAATCAGAGCCAATGAGGAAGGCAAATGACGATGGGAGACAGCTTACCACCCTGCTCATGTCACATGCAAATCATCACTTGCTTCACCGATTCTTCATCCATCTTGAAGATGAAAGGTGGCGGAGAGGTTGGTGGCGGGAATTCAATCTGTTGCATCTTGCATGTAGTAGACACTGGCGATGTCAGGGAAGACGGGGGTGAACTACACATCGTCAATGTATTCCTGAGGTAAATAACATTCCCGAGTGTGCTGGATAGTCCAAGACCTCGCTTGTGGGATCACGATCTATACAGTTCCCGTGATCTTGCCATCCGTGGAGAAACAGTGGCGAGCTCGACATAGCAAGAGATCAATGAACCACGACGCCAGGGGTGCCTCAGTGACCTGATCGCCGGACAGCGATCTGTTGTGTCTTTGTTGAGAGGTGAGTTGGTGACACGCGGCTCGCCAGACAGTGATCTGTCGTGTCATTGTCGAGACTCAAGAGGGAACATAGAGCAAGGTCACCGACGGACTACGGTGTTCTGGCATGCTTTTGTCCAGCAGCGTGTCTGAAAAAACAAGGAGACTGTAGGCAGCACATTTTGAAGTGTGCTCAAAGGCGGAGGACAGAGTTTTGGTTACTCGTCACGATTTTTGGATTGGGGGCAGCAAATCGACAGTACCAACTGGAAGAGCCAGTGTCGTGGCAACGTCGATCGCCCGAACGCCGGACAGCAATTTGTTGTGTCATTGTCGAGGGCGGATTTAGGAATCAGAGGCATGGAGAGGCTGCTGCGCAGATGACAATATGTTGTATCTTTGCCCAGTAGCATGAACTCGAAGAGCAAGCACAAAAAGCACCACTAATGGGGTGCAATACCAGACAGCGATCCATAGTGTAATCGACTAGTGCGCTGGCAAGGTGGAACTATTTTGGACTCATTGGGTTGCGGGAGTTAGTGTTCCAGGTAAGAGGTGTGTCGGCAGGCAACTGGAATGAAGTGAAGGTCAGCGACAAGACGCGTCAATCAGAAGACTTTGAAAAACACACCAGATCGATGGCCATGTGCAGTGCACAGCCACCCCCACCTCTTGATCTCGCAACATCTTGTCTTGATCTTTGCGCTCCTCTCGCACAGCATACTCAGTTGCAACAACACTATTAAAGCAAAATGGTAAGCATGCATTTAAGCTGCAGAATGGAATAAAAAATACCTTGCTGTGCCGGTGCGAACAGATTTGTGCCCAGACACTGGTCATTGAATAACAGTAGGCAATGGCTGCCCCAGATTAGAGCTCAACCATGCAACGATGGATGGGAGGGACGGGGAAGAGAGTTGGCGGTGAGCCATACCAGCATAGATTCATACTGGCATAAAGACGGGCAGGGGAATGCCTCCACTTACAGGTGAGCTTATATATTCACTTTGTCCCTGCGTTTCGGAAGGGCCCGCTCACTCAGGGCCAAATCCTGGAAGCCGTCGGGCTACCGAGATTGGGTCCCAGGGTGAGCGGACCCTTCCGAACTGCGCAAGTCACATCAATGCTGCCAGTGTTAGCTTGACAGTCGAGCGGCATTGATGCAATTTATTGGACTTCCCTGCCACATTACAATACTTCCTTATTTGGAGGTGAGTGACTGAATGCAGTCTATGCTCAAGAGTTATGGCTTTAGGCCAGTGTCCTCTACTAATCATAACTGCTCCCATTAATATAGGTATTGGCTGGAAAGGCCAATGAAGTTCATTATTAGGTCAAGGCTAGGAGGTATGTCTAATCCATCTCTTGACTCCAGGCCAGAGAGTCGGATATTTTGTCAGGACTCAGGGCCCCTTCATCTCAGATCTAGACTCGGGGATCAGCCTGGGCTGTCCAACTACAACCAGACCATGTCCCCAGTCTCTAGTGAGGTCCATGAAGGACTATGGGACTGGCTGTGAGACTACTGACTAAGGTGAACTAAGTCTAAGATGTTGTTTCAAGCCGAGTAAGGTCTAAGCTACAATTTCCGACACCTCAATTGCACTATGTTAGATGTTCTGATTGTCATTTGAGTGAACCCCTTGCTTGCCTCAACTTATGCTGTGGTCGGAATCTCGTGGAAATGCAAGGAAAAGCCAAAACTATCTACTACAGGCTTGGTAAGTAGGTCCATATTCCATACTAGACCTCAGTTGCCTTTATTTTCACCATGAATTGATATTCTGAGATGAAACTCAAGTGGTGAACAGACTGATAAATGTAGTATATCAGGATCAGACTTACAATTCACGGAATACAGCAATGAGCTGAAGAAGTAAGTAGTCGCTTGCTTTCCCGATTACTCAAAAGATCACGATTTCAGCGTGCTCGTGCCCAACACACTGAAATCGCAATGACGGGTGCGATACAGCCAACGTGAACACTTTCAAGGGATACTAGAATATCCCTTGAAGGTGTCCGCATTGGTGGGACCATACGAGTGTATCGAGAGTGTGTTTGCAAGAATGTGGTATGAGCAGATTGATCGACAAACGATGGTCGGATGCGCCGGCACGATCGTCCCGGCCAGAATCTGCAGCAAACACTTTGATCCAAATGATCTGCAACTCGCGTCTTGCTTTCCTCCACATTCTGGTCCTCAGCATGTTCACCCGCGTCGGTCTCACGCAGCACTCAAATTTGACTACTTATACTTAGATATGGCTATTCATTCTGATGAGATCAGAATGAATAGCCATCTCGTCGTTCGAGTTGCGGTTCATGCTACTGAGCGCGTGGAATAACTTCCGACTCAGATCTCGCCATTGTTCCTTGGTAATCACGTCTATATGCTAATTATTCCTGGAGTATATGAGCCTGCCATGTCGCCTTGGACTCTGACAGCCTCATTCCTACTCGACACCCAACGCCGTCTCAAAGAATTTGACTCAAAGTCCTCTTGCCTGCTCCCGGATCGTGTAGTACTGGCCTTAGCATCTGAAGGACAGAAGTTAGCTGTGAATAGTTAATGAGTATTGACATTGATGGGGTTGCGAGTAATGCAAGACGGCATTCGGATAATATGGATTCAAGGGAAGAGAATGGACTGTTGCACGGTAAGCACTTTAATCGTAATTTCAGAGCGCTTTTCGTACAAATACACCCATTCTACTGTTTATAATGTATACGTTGTGTGTTGCCACGGCTTTGAAACTTCAAATTGTGTCGAAAGATACAGCGGTTATAGCTGCAGTTCATTTTGAAGTCCTAGTGCGTGCAGGCGCTAGATGCTCACCGAGCTTGGTTTCACGCACTCGGACAGTACTCGGACATACTGACATCATACTTTAGCATTCGGATCGTCCAACATCGAATCGTCACGACCGTATCGCTACGCTGCGCGGTCGTGTCCAGCCGGGTCTGCGACGTCAAGCCAGGTTCGGACTGGTGAGACCAGTTGTCCCGCAGGACGACTGGGAGTCTAGTAGGCGGTGATGTGGAAATAGCGCCATGCCGGGCGTGAAGCCATCCGATCGTGGACATGAGTCACAGGCGGATCCAGGTACGTACGCAGCCCGTTTATTTCGCGTTAACCGTTTCCAAGGGTCTCGTTCGCCGTCAATTGTGAATAGGCTGAGATAGCGCTCATGTTGGAAGAGGCGATGTCATTTGGGCGGGTTTCCGTACGTTATTCTTTTCATGCTGAAGATTGGATGGGGTATTGAAAACTAAACTACTACATAGTCTGTTCGGTAATACATGGAATGTTGTTTGAAGCATGGTAAGCTCGTCGAGAATCGGACTCGATCTTTGGTGAAACCGACGGGTAGACTATGCACGACGAGAGAATGTGGGGCCATCGTTGAATGGTGAGGACGGGGATTGTGTCAGGGCGAGAATGACAGCTGTTCGCGATCGAACGGCAGTTGGAATTTGGGTCAAAAATTGATGGGTGAGTTACAGATTCTCCGACATGTTTCGATGCTAATATTGCGCAGGTATTTTGTTTCACGGAAATATGGTGATGGTCATGGTGTCAGCGAGGCCGGATGCCCCCCCACTCGGCGTCGGATGGTCTTGGATGTACGGATTCAATGAAGTTAGTATTTGGTGAGGCCAGCAATTTGCGACGAGAGATGTTGACACGATACTTGGGCGCTGAGTGCTGAGGAGCGTCGTGTGCGAGGAATGGCTGAATGTGCACGGCTCAAGCGGCAGTCCAACATTGCGTAAATATTTGATTGGTGAGATGTGTCATGGATTCTCCGGTACGTTTCGATGCTAAATCGCTCAGGAATGATGTCTCACGGAAATACGCTGTCATTCAGGAATGAAGCTAGCGGCCGTCGCTACAGAATATTCGAAGTTTTCGAAAGGTCTTACTCATGGCACTTACACTGCACATTCATTCGTGCATCACGGACCAAATTTCATGTGTCAGCCCTGAAGAATCGAGGGTTGGCTGTGGGCGTGCTTCGTTGATGGTGAGTCTCTGGCGTGGAAGATTCAATCCGGCTGATATCAGTCTTCTCATCCTAGGAGATTGTTGCGTCCGAATCTCGGATTCAGGACCGCTCAGCGCAGCAGCGTGGTGCTGCCCTGTGAGGCCCTGGGTCCGAGATGTCTAATGAAATGTTTCTTGACGTGGAATTGTACGTCAAGCGGTGGAATCCGACTATAGTGAGCGAGTTGGGGTGATTACTGTCCGTTCCAATGCGATGGTGTGATTCTCTGATGGATACAAAATTTCCAAGTCCCCAGTGTTTGGAGGGACGGTCGTCAGGGTGCGTTTACGTGGCTGAGGCTGTCCTTCATTCTCGCGCGCAATTTGTGCTAGAGTGACAGGAGAGTTCTCGGTTCGATCTCCTGCATGGTTGGCAGAGTCTCAATACTCAGAGGAATGGGGTGATTCACAAGTTGGCTGCTCCCGAAGCCCTTGGAAGGTCTGGTGTATTGTGTTGCTGGGAGGTAATCGAAGACTGAACGGTCTGCTTACAGGGTATGCTGATGGTGTTGACATGCCCGTCGTCCTTGTCATGCCAAGCAGCCATTGTACAGTCGGGCCATCCACTCGCATCCCATTCTAGACCATCCTGCACAAATCGCTCGGATATCCGCCGTCATTCAATCACGAAACCGCGCGCTCGCAACTCCAAGTTCCCCGCCGTTCCTGTGTGGCGGCGGGATTCTCACCCTGATTACGACACGGTCCTCCTCGCTAACGTGTTTCAGAGTTTGGACGTTTTTTGCAGTGGAAGATTGGGGGAAGGGAAGGCTTGCCCTCAAGTGCGGAGGGTATAAAGGGGGGTGGTGTGTGCCCTGTTCCTCCATTACCCACCTTCTCCACTCGTCTAATCAGCCTTTTGTCTCCTAGCGAGTGCACACCACTTTCCCTCTATGTGATGTTTCGATGTCGTGCTGGAGTAAGTCTTGTATTGGTTTCTTGCTGCCGCTAGAGGAATGACAGATAGACTGCTTGTTATGTGACCAGGTCGGGCGAGATTAGCAAGGTATTGTGGGTCTCAACTCTATTGGACTATAATTTTACTAACGCAGTCGTAGGATTGTTGACCGCACGTACGAGCTGCAGGCAAGTTCGTTGTGCCTCTCGCCCGGTCCACATTTCAAAGTGCGTAGTGATGCCTTTGCCCTAGATGCCAATAAATGATTACTCGGTGAGCTTCGTTCGCAGTGCGAAATTGACCGTGAACGTTATATTTACCGAATTTCGCAAGATCATGACACCCCAATTATTTGACTAGGGATGTGACGGCGTATTCGTGATACAGTAAGTCCAGTATTACACACTATGTGCTGCAATGCAAATGGTTTTATGATCGCCAGCTCGATTGAGAGCAGTACGTTCGCGCTGTAACAACCGTGCTGATGGTGCAATGGCATTCAGTGGAGCGGGAGCGACACTGACTGTACGGTAAGCACGCTATTCTTTTTCTCGACCCTACCTTGGCTGTGAATAAAGCGTTAATATTTGCGGCTGGTAGGGGACGCGAGCGCTACGCTCACGGATGTGGATCGTGACACATCTGCCAAGATCTACGTGGTGTGGCTGTAGACAGTGTTCCGCTGGAAACGCGAATAGTGAGACATCGGTGTAGTACGGATCGGTGCGTGTCCTTGCACGAAGCGCGTTTACCCGACAAACTTTTGGCGTTTAGCTGTCGCGACTGGGCGATGTTGAGGTTATAGACTTTCTACCCTTGAATCTACCTCGAGTGCTTACCCATGTCACAGGCAGCGCTGTGCTCTCAAACACCGCGATACTCACCTAGCATCTGGACGCAGCCATTGCGACCTGTTATGCGGGTTGAGGGGAGGTAAGCTAGGTGTATACTCGCCCGCTCGCTTTCACTCAATGCACTTGAACTTGTAAACAGGAATACACTGGATTTATACTCGGACTATGTACATAGTAATACGGAGATGGGTACGGTGCCAGCGTTGACTCCCGATTGCGGTTGAGACCGCCGAACGCGCTGGACCGAGCTCCGTAGCGTAGCATAATGTTACCAAGGACGCATTGACGAGTGTCGGATGGAGACGCTGGCGGGGTGGATGACATTTGCCGCATCAACGCGCTATCCTGATCGCGTCCAAAACGATTGTGGTGCTGGGCTGCGTTGACTCCGCTTCGGCGTCGAGAACGTGGTGCTGGCGTCAATATCGCGTCAGGTGGTCGGCTGTCGCGTTCTGCTCTTTCCTGCCGGCCGTCGTGGTCGTGTCGAGCAGGAACACAGACTCGCTCTTGTCCACCCTCCTAAATGCCAAAGGCCCTCCTCCTCGATGATCATCAGTGCTGCGTCAGCATGCACTCGATCGCCACCCGCTCTCCCTTGAACTCTACCGCGCAAATGCCGCCCTGTTCTGCCACGTGTCAAACGTTGAGCACGGCTCCCACCGCTCGTATGCTGTAGTACTGCACGTCAGCAAGCATCTTAAACTGCTTGACGTACTGATCAGCGAGTGTGAGCCTGTACGCAGACAGGATGGAGCTGTAGCGGTGGACGGGGATAGTGTTGATGCCCAGCAGGCATGCGATATCACATGCGTGCTGCCCTCCAAAGCTGCGACGGCAGTGCCAAGTCCCAGTGGCGGTGAGAGCTCGGATGGGCTGGCACATCGTCGCGTCGCGGGTGTTTGTGTTGGTGGGAATGGTAGGATGTCGTGCGTGGATGTCGGCGAAGCTGAATGGAGTAGATGAAATGGATCTGGGGGGCGCATAGATGCTGGAGGATCATTGAGTGGTGCGAGGTGAGGGAAATGTCAGGGGTTGTGTGGTCGACTACGTCGATCCACCGTACGTGTGTCGTACCTTGTCGATGATCGCTGCGACTAGATGGTTGAGTGTAGCCCGACTGGCGGTGTCGACGAGGAATAGGGTGCTGGCAAACAATCGAGTGTAGCACACTGAATAGACAGGAAGAGCCCGGACAGTCGAGGGTACGGCTGTGGCTCGGTAGTACTCTCAAGGTGCTGAGGCATTCGCGTTGCTCACTATGGTGGGAGCTGTGGAAACGGCGGTGGTTTCAGCGTCGTTGCGAGGGAGAGCGCTTACCTGCAGCCCTAACTTGTATGCACGGTGTTTGATTCACCAGACCAAGAGTGCTGCGGCGCGGGAGGAGTCAGTCTAGTAAGGGACAAAGGCGGGTCATCGAGTGATAATGGGACTGAATTGAAGTGGAGCCAAGTCGATCGAGATGTGAAAGCATTGACGGATGAGAAGCGTAGTGGCGACATATAGCGGAAAGATGTTCTCAGACTACACAACGCAATAGTACTAGCAAGCATGTATTCAGAGAGTCTAGCGGAGCTAACGTGATACATACACTCCATCACGTGGTTGCAATAAAGGACGCGACGCGTTTCTTCCGGATCCCTAACTTTGGCTTCTTCTTTGGTGTCTTCGTATGTTCGGCTCTAACCAGATTCCAAGTAAGAGTTTCTGAAATACATTCTCAACAAAGCTGCATGCATGGCATAATGACGGCGGGAGATATCCAGAGCCATGATGAAGACGGCTCGTGAAGCTGTTCTTCAATTGACCCTAACGACTTGTAATGTGCTATCATTCATTCTCGGTATCCTATACTTTGACGGACCGATTAGGACCGCATATATCTGGTCACAGATATGCAAGGAAATAATCAG
>KV425552.1:20334-64898 GCA_001632425.1 Neolentinus lepideus HHB14362 ss-1 | reverse complement strand
GAGCCAGCTTCGCTCGGGTGTGCGTACGAGTACATTTGGCGAGCGGGTTTCCCGTGTATCATTTGCTGCTGACACTCGACCGTCTGGCGAGCAAACTCGGCGTAGCATGGTTGCTAGTCGAGCGTTCCACAATGGCTTCGTCCCGCCTGTGCCTCAGCGCTCGGATTCCACCATGACCACCGACTCCGCGCCGGTTTCACCCACCCAGAAGGCAGGCCCCTTGACGCTCACGGCTGAAGAAATACAGGCTCGCATCAGTGGTAGCCAGACGGTCGCGCGTCCTAGTGTTGATGAGGTTCTCCCTGCGCTCAGCAGTGAGTGCAGCGTATCTGCTTTCTGTTAATATAGTTCTGATTTACCTCGCCTCCGCAGTGATGACGACTGGCAACCCTTCGGAAGCTAACGACTATCTCTTTAGTCCGAAGGCCCAGGGTGCTCCGGAACTGCCAACCCCTCCGACGCCCACGCATTCCAAGTCGCCCATCATGGGTGTCATGCCCATGCAGCCGATGCCCGCGAACGTCATGTCCCCCGACGACATGCTTCGCGCGTACGCCGAGTCGCGCAAGGCTGCTGCTGGCACTCCGTCTCTCTCCATGTCTCCTGTCGTCTCGGTGCCGGCGTTCCCCACTCCCAGCTACAACGGCAACGGAATGAGGACCTTGTACAGCCCTCCCGGCACCCCCATTACCCCTGCTACGGGTATGCCCCTGATGGCTCAGCTGAGCGGAGATAACAACCCGTACAGGATGAGCATGGGCGTTTCCCCGTCGGAACGTAGCAATACGAGCATGGAGGGCCGCCACTCGCATGAGCAAGACACGTCCAACGAAGACGCCTACGACTTGGGCTCGGCTCACTAGACTCGGCGCAGGCTTAGCTGAGGTCGGTCGGTGTCTTGTCAAGTTCGGTGTAAAGCGAAACCCACCCGCCCATATAGTGGCACACTCTTTTCCGGTTAGGTCTCTCGGATGCGTATCGTGGCTGTTGTTCAAGACAGCTTGCCTCCCATACGCTTGTGTGCGTTATTCTGTTGCTTGATATACCTTCTCATTCTACTCCCACTTGTAGTCCCACCAGGTGTCTTGGGCGCCGTCCTCCCTTGTGACAGTATCGTATCTATACTCTATTCTATCCTCTTGGTCGTCGACTTCCACTTATCATCATCTTTTGTCTATTTTTATCATGATGATACCCTGCGTTGACTGGGTCAGTGTGGGGCAGGTGTTTCCGTTTAATATACCCGATAGTGGTTTGTCATATGTCTGCATTGTGATTCAAATGTGTATTTTCCCTGATCCTCCTGGCTTGGATCGAGATTGCTTGCGCGGATTATAGGCTCGCAATGCAAGGCGCGAGGTATCATTAATTGCTTGGTTTGAGACTCCTTTTAGTCGTAAAAATCCGGAATGCTCGTTTTCAATCGGTAATGTACAGAGCTTAACTGCTTCACTACGTTAATGACTCGCTCCGCAGGTCAAAAAAAAATATAGTTCAAGTTAACCATGGACGATACCGCTATTTCTCGGACAGTCATCCCCTCCTTTTTCTTTGGATTCGACTAGTATTGGGATCGGAGGGCGCGTCGAGAGTGAACGGCTCCAATACTGGACCACCGACAACACTCCCTGCTGCACTCCGATACTCGGGTGGTGGTTCTGAGACGTGTGATGCGCATTCCATGCCACATATGCCGAGTTGAGTTGCACCCAGTAGGCCAGAGCGAGCCGACGTAGGTTCTGGCGTGCCATTGGCGGCAAGATCTGCTTGCCATGCGTCACGCCGACCCGGATGGAGATCGAGGAAAGATACGTTAGAAGTGCCAGCATTCGATGGCCCGAAATCAGACTGTATTGTTGAATTCACAGTCTGGGCAAGAGGAGAAGCCCAGCCAGTCCCCGAAGGCGCGCTATTATCTAAACAACGTTTAGGTGGAGACAGGACGATATACATCAATGCCTACCTGCCAGGATACGTTTGTATTGACGTAGCCGTCGCATGAAGAACCACACAGTTGCTGCATTGATAAGCAGAAGTATTACAACCGTGACTACGATGCCTGCCGTCATCGCTGTCTTCGTAGAGTTCCTGGAACATGTTGTAACTGTGACGGTGGAAGTTGGTATCGATTCGATAGTCGAGCTGGCCGCGGAATCGGTGACTGAAGAACTTGTGTTATAACGAATATAGTCTAGGAAGACCTGCGTTGTGTTGGGCACCCCGGCGGTCATGACAAGAGAGTGAGTGCCGTCAGGTAACAGCGGCGATCCGTAACATAGCTGCTGCTTTGAAACGTTCAGCGCTTCGAGGATCTGAAGTTGGTAGGTGTATCCGTCTTGGGTCCCGTTATCCAATACGAACGAGGCGTTCAAGCCTTGAAGACCAATGGTCCCGTATACACCGACCCAGACACCTAGTATCTGAGGATAAGGAACTGGACGGAGAATATCTGGTGGGTCACCTACCAGTAAAAGAAAACTGCATTTGCGCACCAGGCGCTCCAGAGCCATGTGTGGTCTCCATGAACTCCCCCTCGTGACCCAAATCCAGCCAAGGACCGGTGTAATGAATTACATCGGTATCAGTGTCGTCGATTGTGACTTGGCTCATGGAGGCAGGTACTAGTGTAGCTGCAGCCAGTGCAAATGACGTTCGAGCATAGGCCCCAAGGAAGCCAGCTGGCACGATAAATAGGAGACTTCGATACGCAGAAACACAGAAAATAATGTAGCGCTGAGGTTATGCACCGGCATATCGGGAGAAGCATGGTGTGGATGTACTCGGAACTTCGAAATCCGTTTCACCGCCATTGGTTACGGGATTATCACTTATGCTACTAAAGCAATGAGTTCATATCGAGTTCTGCTTATCCGAGAACGCACATCATGCTTTATCCCAGGATGTCGAGAATCGGGATGCGGAATGGCATTCAAGTGCAAGTGCCAGTAAGACAGCGTTTCGCATACCTACCACACTACCAAGGATCTTCAATGACTTACCACGATCAAACACTGACAAGCGCGGACTTCCTGTGAGATCCAAGAAGCACTAAATTTGCCAACAGAAACTGAGGAAGTAGGTTATTTCGTGATTTGGCTCATCCTCGTGGCCAGAAGCGTGTCTGTGTGGACAGAGCCTCGCATGAGGATTCGTCGCCTCGCGGCCCACACTCCTGCGCGTCAAAAATACTGCGATAGGTCGATGCACTTACGCCCTGGATGACCCAACAAGAAGGATTTCGTCTTGTCTGTGAGCCTCGTGATTTCTATGAGAAATAGAGCCCCCTGAACGGATTAGTATAATCACTTGACAGTGGAGGACATTCCGTAACGCTAAATCTTCAAGTCTCTTTCTGTGAAGTGGCTGTCAATTAAGTGGTCAGACTAACCATTTTGATGGAGACATGAGGGCTGTCCGACTGCTATATAGTACGCACCTGGCACCTGATGGGCCATAACGAGAGCAAGACTGACTCGAGAGAGAGTGAGAAGTCGTCGATTACTGTCGTTGAAATAAAAATCCGCGATGGGTCTATCGTTTTGCAAACAGTTGCCAGAAGCACTATGCAAAGTTGTCTTGCGACCCAACCAAATAAACAGAAGTAGAGCGACTGTGGCGATTTCTATTTGAAGTTGTTTGGTTGTATCGCAACCGGCTTTGCATTTCCATTTGGCGCCCAAGACCAGCTAAGACCCCGACACGCGAGAGGATATCGCAAAACGACCCAATTGTTACGAATGGCTTGCTTATCAGCTCTCGACCAAACAACCGGCGCTTGAATATACTATTTCCTGTGTGGTCCGCAATGGCATTACCAAAGGCACACTTGCTCTCAAGGTCACAGCCGAAACGTCCTAGTGCCAAGTGCGTCTCGCTGCTACAAAACGAACCTCTACGATGAAACTACGATGCCTTTCGGTGATCCAGACCTCGAGATTGCGTGTTCATAATCTCTGAAAACTGTCCAGCCCAGTTTCAAAAGACCCGCCTACACCGTCCTCCATGTCATGGCATCGGGTATCATGGGCTCGTGAGTTTTCGGTGAGCATCACAGTAATGATAACTGTACTAACCAGATAGGACGCAAAGTTGTGATGGACGAATCTTGCCCGTGCCTAACACGTGTCGGAAGCAAAGAAATGGTCAGCTTCAGCAGCGCTTTCTCTAATCGTATTAATGCGTCTCGAGATGCATCCGATGTAACTCTGCTGTTAATTGATCTTCAATCGTCTTGCTTTGCACTTCCGTTTGTCACTGATCATATCTATCTTGAAGTCCGCCCTTTTCACTGATGGACGTGAGGACCGGATTGAGTATTCATGGGAGTACATAACATAGTTACTCGTAGGCCCATGCCTTGATCTTATCGCTCAATATAGGCTAGTACACTAACGTCTATAAGCGTGTGTTTAGCGTATCTAAGCACCAATGTGCTTCAGGAAGGCTAGTCCTGATCCATACCGTCAACATTCAGGCTTTCAATATCAGCGCTCATGCGTTCGAGACGGCCTTGCAGTCCTTGGACCTGAGACAGTAGCGAGCCTCCTGATGTCCGCATCTCTCCCGTGCCGCGGAAAATCATGCACCACTTTGGCCTACGATTAGCGTCGCAGTGATTTGATGATGACCATCTTGACGCTCAGATCTGACCGCAGGTGAGAGATGATCTGTTGCATATTGAAATTCGTACACTGCTTCAATTGAGCTCAACAGTAATGTAATGCCTATATAGCGAGTATGATAACAGTACTGCTAGGCTGGACTCAAGACGTATGGTTGAACGCAAGCTCATTTCGACTATGTTTCATGAGAGAGTGCAACTTTCCAATGAAAGATGTCGCGTTTGGAAAGTGTTGTCGGTATCTTCCTCAGCGACGCGGAGACGGCGAGTGCGCTCATCCGATTTCCGATCCCCTCGCGATGTGTTCCATCTGCAACATAACCACCAGCTGTACCTGTGGTCCAAGTCGTGTTGAATATCCAACTGCACCCGGTCATAGACTGATCGGGAAGGGGTCGACCGTCAAATGAGCTTTGATGTTGCTAGTCACTCGGTGAGTCCGAAGTTAACTAGCATCAGTATACGGCCTCAATACGCAGTGCCACATTGTCCCCGCTCTTATGGACGAATACTACCATCGTTTCCCCCTCAATATTTGAGGACGTTGCCTGTCATTAATGCGGTGCTGACTCGCCAGTACACTCTCCTAGAGTGTCCTCGTTAAAATGCACGCCATCAAGTCCTACTCAATGTTTGTCCTAACCTATCATGACCGACATCCTTGCCAAGTTTATCGCAGAGACAGGTGCATTTAGCGAATCGCGCGACATTGTGATGCCGTGATCTCAGTGGCAACTCGCGCCGACTAATAGGGACACGATTATGGATAAGCTGCTATGATCTACATTTCTCATTATTGGCCTTCAACTCCAAGTATGATCACGTTATCACTACATAGACTAAATACTTCGTCTCACGTATCCGCAGTCTGAGCATTCCCTTAGGCTGCTTGTCTCTGGCCTCCGGATTTCTCCGTTTCTTCTCATGCGCCGCGAGACCCGACGAGTGGATCGGAGACTTTTGGGAGTGGGCATACTTCTAGCCCACTAGCCTGGCTATTTCCAACTCCCATTTCGTACATACCAACCGTCAAGGGACACCGCTGAAAATCCGCTGTGCGACACTCGCCTGGAGCTTTCTGTACCCCGGTAGGATAAGTTGCATGCATGGTCCCGCTTCCTGCCACTGACCCCCAGATAGACATACTCCTACAGACAAAGAAAATTTACGATGCCGACCGATGCGGACGCCATTAAAACCGCTTCAGTGATTCTGCCGGCAAGAATAGCCTTCACGCGCGGACAGTGCATGCGCAGGCGTCACAGATATTGTGAGTCTAAGCGCAAGCTGTCATTCCTCTCTATACTCCATGCGAATAAAAATCTGTCTCGGGAGTAAGTGACTGACCGAGGATAGGGATATATATCGCGTACGCGTCTCTGTACCATTATCACGAATTGTCGCAGAAGTGGTATATGATCTGCGTCTGCCTTGAGGCTAGTCGCTGTCAGTTTGCATCGGGCGTCATGGGCAAAAACTTATTCCTATCTGACCGCTGGAGAATAGAGCATACCGGAACGGCGGGTTTGACCTAAGTCGCTAAGGTTCAACCCGCACCAGAATTTGTCAAGTTCAACTCCGAATACTTGGGACTGACACCGGAGCCTTTGCGCTTGCTACAAAAGAGAGGTGAATTCTAAGCAATCTGTCGACATCTCAGCTTGCAACATGGTCCAAGCCGAATTCGTCTCACCGAACCTTGATACACTGCGTGCATTTCCCTTACTTTGTAACCCCTTGTACGACATCGTCCGTGCTGAGTCTTCCAAGTGGATCGAATCGTTCGGGCATTATTTGGAGAACCCGCAGAAAAGAGACTTCCTTCGTTCAGCAAACTTCGAGCTACTTGGGTCGTATACATACCCGACAGCAGACTACGAAGCACTGCGTGCAATATGCGACTGGTTCAACGCCATCTTTGTTCTTGACGAAATCACAGACGATCAGTCGGGAGATGATGCGGCAAAGACGATGCAGGCTCACGTAGATGGATTAGCGGGGAATCCAGGCGATGGATCTACCGTTTACAAGATATTCGAAGAGTAAGTAGTACCTTTCCCCATTAGCATGCCAAGCCCGTCCTACTCACTTGGTTGCCTATTCTTAAATGTAGCCTAGGCAAGAGACTTCGTGTGCGGTTTGGACCAAAAGCATTCCATCGTTTTCTTGCCAGTAGCGAGGGCTACGCAAAGGAAGTCGCACGCGAAGCCCAATTGCGAGGAGAAGACAAAGTCTTACCGTTCCACGACTATGTGCCTTTTAGGCGGCAGATTAGTGGCGTTCAGATATGCCTCGACTTGATCGAATATGCCTTCAATTTCGATCTTCCGGATGAAATCACAGATCAAACGAGATTTAAGGAGATAAACAACATCACCACGGACTTCGTGGCTTGGACCAACGTACGTATCACTTCATCCTAAATAGTCACTCGTCAGGAGACTGACAGCATCACAGGACATTTATTCTTACCCCATGGAGCATCGGAAAGGTGGCGGGAATGCGAATATCGTTACTGTGCTTAGTAACGAGAAACAGATCGAAACAATTGCAGCAGGAGAAACCGCGCGATCGCTGCTGGAAGCCAGGCTGTCGGATTTTTTGCGCATCAAGGCGGAGCTGCTGAGGCAGTCATACAATATGGAGGATAGAATGGTTAGAGAGCAGTTGCGCCAGTACATCTTCGGAATGGAATGCTGGTACAGTGGCATTATAGGATGGAGCTCTCAGTCAGAGCGATACTAGGTCTGATTGCGTTCATTAGATACACCACTCTCTGGCACTCAAAGTTTTCCTATAATAGATGAATGTATGTTATTTGCTTTCAACGAAATTGCCAGATTAACTTGCGCCGAGACGAACGGTAAATTCATCGAACGACTCTTCGTAGTCCATAGGTCACCACGTTCATGTCTCGTCATGCTGCCATACTTCTCGACGGATTTCATCTAATCAGAAACCGCCGCAGATGTTCCCACCTTCGTCAACACAGCTATCGGAAGAGCAAAGGTGGATTTCGTACACGATTCTCCTACCTCGAGACTGGTCCTTGCATTCTTCCGACGCTCAACAGAACCTGACAGGGTACCATCGGTAGGCGATTCATCCTCTCTGAACGATCTCCCACCCGTGATACGTCCTCCATAGTACATCCTGGACATAAGCGCTAAACGTGCTCCCCTCCGTGCCAACGACATATCTCGCCTTCCCGGCCACCATCGCGTCGACGAACGGCAGTAAAAAGAACTTGAGCTTGAGTCCATCGTACCGATTCTCGAGCCCATCCATCCGACTCAGCTCAGATGCGAAATCAGATAGGAAGAACGTGCAGGGAAAGATTGAAAGAAAGGGTTGGATGAGAGGGTGCGTGCGAGGGTCAGGAATGTCGGTGGAGACGAACAGGGGGATAGAAAGACGCGAGTCATGCGGGTTGGGTGACAAATCACGGCAAGGGTGATTGATGTTAAATGACGAAGGTAGTGGTGGCAGGGGCGGGTGCGGAACCTTCAGGGCAGGTAGATCCGGAGAGAGTGTGGGCGAAGCCAATGGAACTGCGGTCCAATTGATGTTACTCAGATGTTGTTCCATTGCCAGGATCTCGCCGTCATCGAAGCCTAGAGCATCGCGCAGTAGCCTCCACCAAATATGCCTGACGTTATCCTGTTGACGCTCGTTGAACATGCCATCGCCGGTACGAACATGGGCCGCCAGATACATATCACCCATCGCCTTACTGACGGACTCTGCGATGCGAAGTAAGAACGGGTTGGAGAGTGTCATATTCCGCCGGATGTCCCGCCGCAAAGTCAAGTTTTCTAGCCGTCGGAGCCGTAGACGAGAAGATCCAAAGAGCGTGCCGAGTTGCAAGAGCTTCGCAGAGACTTCGGCTACATCATTGATTTGGATGGATTCTTGATACTTTTGATCCGCGGAGAGTCCTGCCTTGGAGTCAACGAAACGGAAGTGGTACGCCGTGGAGTCTTGTACAGTATATACGTCCTTTTCAGTTATGTTAAGACCTTCAAGCCAAGCGTTGGTGAAATTCCATCTCTCGATGAGCCCTTGAGACACTTGTAAAGTGGATAAGTCCATGAGCGAGTGCCAAGATACGAGTGTGTACTGCAAATAATCATAACATTCCAACGGGATGAGACGTTGCGGGGAAACTAGCGCACAATGATAAAGGCCCTCTTTTCCAGAGAGTGCAACTAGTTTCTGAAGCTTTGTAAAGTTCATGTAGGGAAGCGGTCTATTACCAAGACGGACAGGAGGAACAAGCAAAGTACGATTCAGCATGCGAGATAGCACGAGAGCATTTTCGAGAGCGATACGTTGATTATGGAATCCACTATGGGGAAGATACGACAGGAAACGGTCTCCATCACCAACACGCAAGAGATTCGAACCAGGGTGTACTGATAGATCAAACAGGCCGACTTGAGAGACATCAGATGGAGCGTCGCCAGTAGACTGCATATCCAGGTAGGCCCACCTAGTTATATAAAGATAGTACGCAGCACCGAATGAACTGATGGTTGCCAACGCTAGTAAGACAATGAGTATAGCGAGGTGTGTCTCGTGGCTGCCCAGCTGGTTGGCGCCAGACGACCTTCGTACATTGTTGGAGCTTGATCGGGACCTGGATGTGGTCAATATTCGTCGAGATGCCCTCAGTCGGTAGGAGCCCTTCTCTAACGATACTGAGGGCGACGCGGCAGATGCACGGACGTTGTGCATCTGCGCCGTCGTGACCTGAGTTCAGAGTCAACGCAGTTATGAGATCTCCTGGAATGATACTCACTGCAGTGGATATCACGAAGGGAGACAATGCTGGATTAATCCTTGCTTCAGAAGTCAGTACTAGTGACGAGAGTGCACTGCGAGCTGCTCAAGCCGCTTACGCAATCAAACTCTCACGCTTGAGAACTCGGGGACTGACTCGCGAATTCGGTTCGAAGACGGACGTCACTTTCTATTTCGCGGGCGGTAGACAAGGAGGACGAACAGGGTGCAAGATTGGTAGTAAGTATAGGTGAGCTCTACTTACCTGGATTTATTCACATGCTCAAGAGGGATTTTTTGAGCAGTATACCGTGTATCTCCCGAACTCGTTCTCGACAGCGATGTTCAGCACCGTTACGCATCATTGATACACCTCAATTTGCTGTCTGAATTTTTTCGTAAGACATTTAGTGCATTCACTCTAGAAAAAGGCTGGATTTACATTAGCTAAAAACTGAGACTTGCTCCGCTAATTCTATCCATTCAGACTACTATATCTCTCGGTGACGTTGCTCCAACCTTCGTTCCCGATTATCCAGCACTCGAGGCCGAAGATCCACTGTCGTAGATGACTTCTGGTGGTTATGGTGTGGGGCTGGCTAAGTAGGTCTGCTTTGGTTCGTCCCATATCTGCTAGACGACCTTTCACCAGCTGCACAACGATATCTACTGCCTCCGACAATTCTACTTGCTTCTCGTGCATAATCACGGTGATTATGTTTGTATTTGCGCTCACGTTGTGGCGTTCCTTTCTGTATGAATAGTAGTCCTGTCCGAAGTTAAGTCGGTATCAACGTGTATTAACACAAGACAACACGTACGTTTGTCCAAGCTACAAGGTCGGTAGTGAAATTGTAAAGAATCTTGATTCTTGCATCGCTGATGAGGGATTTAGGAATCTCGAACTGGAGAGCATATTCGATGAATTCGAGACATGGCTGAACGCCGCTGGTGTTCCGACGATAATCGACATATTCTTCAAACGGCAAGACTCTGTTCCCCTCTCTAAGCTGGGCCTCGCGAGTGACTGCCTGTGCGTATCGCTCGCTACTAGATATGAAGCGAGCGAAAGCATTAGGCCCGAATCCCTTTCGCAGGCGCCTACCCACACTGTATAACACAAGTGCGTCATCAGAGAATGAAATCTTATGATGCCAAGCTACTCACTCCTCAAACATCATATATATAGTGGATCTGTCACCTGGCTTTCCTGCCAGCCCGTCCAGGTGCGCCTGCATAGTCTTTTCCGCATCCGACCCACTCTGTCCGTCGGTGAGGTCGTCGATGAGAAATGCCGCATTTACCCAGTCACACATAGTGCGCAATGCTTCATGGTCTGCCGTAGGATAACAATAGGCAATAAGGAGCTCAAAGTCACTTGCTCCAAAGACAGCCAATCTATCTGGGGTCTTCGAGTAGAATCCAAATGACTCGAGCCAGCTAGAGGACTCTGCCCGTGCAGTGGCGTAGAACGGGTTGCAGAGCAATGGGAAAGGGAAAAGCTCGCTCAGTCCAGGAAGTGAATCTTTGCGTCTTTCAGATACATGGCTACTGCTTTACCTTTACCCTAAATGCCTCGACCGCAATAGTGCTTTTCACCGGCACTTTCGCAGGGAATACCGATGTTTTTCCGATAGTGGCGGAGATCATGCACGCCCTCGACCAATGGGTGACCAGTTGGTTGTTTTGCGATCTTTGCGGAGCATGGCAGGATAACAATAGACGTGATTATGCAAGTACCATTGCGGCAGGACGTGATGCCCTCACTCAACGCATAGGTGCGGATATAATCGTGACCGTTGCGTCTTCCGGATAGCTCTACTGGCATACTGAATAGCACAGGTCTTCAACAGAGCTTGGTTAATTCATCGGGCGCTCGCACCGCTTTTGAGAGACACCCATCGGCGGAGTAAGATGAGACTGGGTCCGGTGTCTCAGGACATGGCCACACGAGAATCAAATTTCACGGGACCCTCTCATGCAAAGTGCTATCGTTGCTATGGAATGTACGGCTAACTAATTACTATCTTCTCGCCCTTGGTGAGTTTTTAGCAGTATATGACTCTTCAGCGTTTAGAGGCTGCCCGATCTTTGGTCTCGATTCTTCATTGGTTGATCGAGGACCTCCATTGACTATGTAGTATATAGGAACGGCATCTTCGGGGTTCGGGCCTTTCAGTCATCTGAACAGGCTGCTCAAGCATACGATTGCCCGTCATCCTGTTTGATGTAGCATGTCTCCGAACTCGCCGTATCTTACTCCGCCTCATTGTGTTTGTGTTAATGCATTCTTCCAAACTACGTGCTCTTAACACAGAATGATGTTCTCTTCTAATTAATTCAATCACTAGGTTCTCCTATCGTGTCAGTGGATTCCACTAAAATGAGAAGCCACCTCTGATCATCCTTTGATAAATGCAAGTTTGCACAGCTTCGGCCTCTGATCCTGAGATCTCGCCAGAGGATAACCAAGAGCGGTATGATACGACAAGGCATCTCATCACCCTCACAGTCCTCTCCCCGCACGTAAGATTCAATGTAACCCGGCTTGTGTATATAATCACTCACCTGAGATTGTGCCCCGTCCCATCTATGATCTATCTCGCCCCTGGTGTTCGAGTTACTCAACTTGGAGTGGATGTTCAACTTCACTTTGCTCTGTAATCTTCTCGATGATGCCATTAAACTGAATTCTTCGGGACAGCGCCGGAAGAGCGTGTCTCTGCTCTACCGACGACGGGAAGCTGCGCATATTCTCCTAGAGTGTGCCCCCGTCCCTCACGAAATTAGCAATGATGAAACAAAAGAATGCCATGAAGACCCACTATACTATATACAGTGACTTATATGAACACCCTTGTGGAACGTTGAAAACTTGAATGTATGCTGAAAGAAAGTTCAAAGCAAACTTATGATTGGTTGAATCCCGGGCGGCCGAGGGGATCCCCCCTCGGGTCTCCTCGGGGAAGATTTTGATTGGCCACCTGCTTCGACACACATGTACAACTCACCAAAATAGCTACACAACGCCCCGCTGTTCAAATCATAGTGCCAGTGCCGTACGCCTCTGGGAGTTGACTGAAACATAAGAGTATCCACTTGTAGTCGCAATTCATCAACGGAGGATCACCCGCGGAAATTTTGTACTATGACCGTAGAAGTCTGAACCCCGAGTTATTACTTGGTGATCACTTCAAGATGCAGCACCCTTATAATGGTTTTCATAGCGAGAGGCATGGTTGACAGTACGATTCCTTTCCGAGAATTTGGCGGTATTTGTGACTATTTGTTTGCCACACTTGGGCTGCCACATTCGAACCATATATGTACATGACTTCAACCTCAACCAGCTTCACCACCACTACCATGAATTCTCTTAAAAGAAAGATGTCCGATCGTCAAGATGACCCAATGGACACCCGAATATCCCAAGCTTTGGGGATACCCATTACAGACCTTCACGCGCTCACCGTACGCACTCATCGCAATAAACGGTTCAAGCCAACGATCGAGCAAAGCTCTTTCTCTTTGAAATACATGGAATACGTCTGGAAAAGGAGACAAGAGAGGCGATTTGATCCCTCTATCAGTCCATGGACGCGCTTCGTCGGGTCGCTTCTCGAGGTGAGTGTATCTTCTGGTTGTCTCTTGGCTGGATGTTGAAGACAAAACTATAGTTCTTCCGGTTGCTCGACACAGACGGAAAACTCCAATTCATTGAGTGTGTTTTTAAACCAAAAGATGACCATGGTAATGGCCAGTGAAAGGGATGGGACGGATGCGAGCATTGGTGGCCGACGGTTACTTGTGCGGTCCCTTTCCTTGGATTTTATTATCGTGATTTGTTGATCTGTGCTGTATATGTGTTTTGATAATTGGTTGCATGTGTCATTGCTTAGATTTATCCACTTATCTCTGTAACACTAGTTTCAATTTCTGTCTATTCCATCATACTCTCAACACCGTTGCTCCCGTCGTGCTTTGTGTGCTGTTATTATTTCACGACTCACTATGCAGTCCTACACTATGAACGCATCCTTGTGACATGGCCTCCTTGCAGGCTGCATCCCCCGCAACCATTATTTCTGTCTCTGTCTTCTTGAGCCTCGTGCTGCATTCACTTCCCTCACATATCCTCAAGAGAACTGAAGAGGTCAATGCCACAGTGTAGTCTCCGATCGAATTTGTACCAGCACGGAGGTACTAAGATGGTTTGAAGCCACCTACGCGCACACTCAATTACGGAAGGGACCCAAGCCTTCGAACTGATACGATATCACACGAAAGCTGCGGAACCTAATCCATCCTTTCCCTCACATGCTAGGTGGCACTCTGCTGCTATCAAGGGCGCAACCATGCACTGAGGCCTGAGGCCTGCTCCTGGGATATCTGGTGACATTGATGACATCAATCTTCCCCTCCGCGCATTATTCGACGAGTTGGTATGCCTTCTTGAAACAATTCGAGTAACAGAGCTGAAAGTACGTTCTTGCGATATAATAGGCTGCGGAGATTGCTCCCGAAGATTATCAAAGAACGAGGAAACGTCGTGGGCAGGAGAGAAGAAAGGATGATACTGCGGGTGAAACGATAGAAACTGAGAAGCGCGTCCTATGCTGGAGTAATGTGCTTAGTACTGGTGCTGCCGGCCACGCAAGTATCCGGTTCGTTTCCAAATAAATCCACCTCAGTATTAGCACAGTATACTCACGAACATATTCAACTTCCATCTGCGCCAGCCGTAGAATAGTCAAATCGACAGTTGATGATATCTATTAGGCACCTACAACCCTCCTCTACCAGACTTTCTCTCTGCAGCAACCCACACATCAACGTCCTCCTTCACTGCTTCCACCGCATGTATGGCCCGCAAATGGCGCCTCAGGTCGTATGCCCTACTGAACGCGTATTCGCACCTCTGGCCGGTGCCGGTCTGGAGGAACGGCGCATCAGGGAAGGGGCATCGTAGTTTCCTTGTCGATACTTCCTTCGCCCCGTCCGCATACGCTTTTCCTGTTAGGAAGTCAATGCCTCCGTCAGGCATTGTCTCTTCCTCAGATTCGGATGGCTGTGGTTCTTCGTCGTTGGATGGCGCATCAGACGACTCACCGCGCTGATGCCTTCTCGCCGTGTGCCGCTGCAGCAGGTGTTTGTAGCCAAACCGTGCTCCGCAACCCTCGGTCGGGCATATGTGGTCCCGCTTCCCAAAGTGCGTGACGTTGACGTGTACCCCAAGAGCCTTTTTCTACACGAGGTACTGAGTCACTATGGTTAACTGACAGAAAACGGAGCCGCTCACCGACTTAAAATCCCGCCCGCACCCGTCTACACCGCACACCCATTCACGCCCCCACTCTCCACCTCGCCTCCTCTTTATCTCTCTTCCTTCGTCTCCCTCCCCCACCGGCATCTTAAGCTTGAACTCCTCCTCGGAGGCATGTAGCTTCATATGAGCGCGAAGACCTTTTTGTTGGGTGAATGTCCTTCCACCACATTGTGAATATGGGCACGTCGGCGGGTGCGCAGTACGAATGTGTGCCTGGAGCGCAGTCCAGGTAGGGTAGAACACCGAGGGCTGACAGGAGGGGTGAACGCATGTGTAGCGTTTGTCTACAAGAACAGTCAGTGTTGATCTAGGACGTGAGACGAGAACGTACCGTCGTGCACTTTGAGATGCGTACGAAGCTTCTGATTGGTTGCGAAAGATTTGTCGCAGCCCTCACGTGTACAAATGTAAGGCTTCGTACCCGGCGGCGAATGAGCCGAGCACACGTGAGCTCGGAGTTGGTGGTGCTTCGTGAAGGCCTCTTGACATCCCTCGTGCGTACACTAAAATTACATGGCGTTATTGAGCACTATATTCCGCGATGTATAGCATCTAAGGCGTAACTGTTCACCGGATAATTGTGGTACGACACCAGTCAAATCGCACCAGCCATGGTTGCACCCTGTTCCCTCAGCTAGACGACACCGCGGACAACAGTCGGTTTGCCCGTGATTGGAGCAGTAAAGGGACAAGGCCACCAACCATGACTATTCGCAATTACCAGCTTGTCTCACAACCACGCCTATAAACCACCTGCTGGAGTGGACGAATGCCGCTTACCTGAAATGGTTTCTCGCCACGATGCCACTCCTCATGTGCTCTCAAATGTTGACTCGTCCAAAATCTCTTTTCACAGCCGCCCTTCAGACACACAAAGGGTCTCTCGGACTCTGGAAGGTGCGAGCGCGTGTGGGCTTGGAGGTGTGTCTCGCGGGAGTACGATTTATTGCATACAGAGCAAACAAACGGCCGCTAAGTCAAAAAGGAGTATTATCATAGAAGATTCCTTGAAGTTGGTCCCTGAATAAATGAGATTTATGAGACTCACCTCTCCAGTGTGTGACCTCTCGTGCTCCGCTAGCCTGGACGGCTTCGTATACGCCTTCTTGCAGCCCTCATAGAGACACTTGTACTTCCTTATTGCGCCACTGGTTAGCACTCCATTTACAATGATCCGCGGTCCTGTCGATGGTCCAGCGACCGAAGCGTCGTCGACATCTGAGGGCAGCGGTGTGGAAAGACGAACAATAAGTTCGGCTTCAGAGTGCCTACGCTTCCTGGAGACCGTTGAGGTCGTAACAGTCGACATCGGCTATATGGCACAAGTGCTAGACAGAGCAGCGTTTTGCATTGGTGCAGACAGTTGCCGGCTTCCATCAAAATAGGGCTGTTTGTATTTATTTGGGCGCTTGGTGGCCTTTTTGTCGCCGACAGTCTTCGACAGCTCGTCGAGGATGGATAGCGCAGAGTTTCACGCCGCCGTGCGTCTTGCAATCTGTCTGACTTGTCTATTATTGAGTATGGCATATGGGACTGTAACAGGTGTATTATGTCGTAAGACAGATACCACCACGGAAGGTCACTAGCTACGGTACGTCTAGAGCCTTAGCGGTGAAGTGGATCGATTTGCAATCAATGGATGAATATTATCTTCACCATTATAACATTTGCAAATTCCTCTTTGAAACGTGAGCAACTATATACTTGTCTGACTTTTAGTTTCATCGGAAACAGGCTCGCACAGGACACATTGCTAAACTAATAGGCATGCCACGACACTCGCGACATGTCGGCCAAGGTTGTCTCTGCTTTTGCGACACACTTCTTTGCCACTAATACGAAACAGCACTCAAGTTTCTCTCACCCACAGTGCAGCCGCCCGTGCCTTGGTACCGCGTCGTTTCGTCCGCCGGAACTATTTCCTCTCGTGGTCCAGGGACGAATGGTGCCGAGCTCCAACGACAGGAGCTCGAGGCTGAAGGAGTAGAAGTCGCACAGACAAGAGGCGGCGAGCTTAAAGTAGACTTTGGTCGGTGGGGCTGGTTTCCTGCTCCTGGTACGGTCGATACCGGCGTAGAGGTTACTGGTGATGGTCCTGATGGAGACGCTCAAGACGCTGAAGAGGAAGAGGATGACAATAATCAACAGCAAGGTGGATGGCCTTCTTCTTTCCAAGTTGTCGCCTAACACTCACTTGACACATCATAGCTCAGCTGTAAACCTGAAAAGGTGAATTGCGAGTCCCTACGTTGCTCGGTTTCGAAAGCATAGGAATCTTTGATCCGGGATGAACAAAAAATATCGAAAAAACCCGCACTGTCAAGCACTGTATACCTTGATTGAGCCTCCAATGCAATGCTTTGACTTCGTAGTTTTATGCTACACTGTCGTTCTATCGCCTGGCTACGCTCCATCCTTAACCGACTGCCAACTTGGCCGTGAACTGACAGCTTTCCACCATCTCGCGACGTTAGGCCGGGAATCGCTGTCTTCCAGGATCTTGATGCCGGCCGCAGACGTGACCATGTAACCGAAAGGCAGGTGGAACAGATCGGCCAAAGTTATGTGCTACATCCGAATCTCAGATTCAATTGCGTTTTGGATGACCAAGCAAACTTACGTCTCCAGCCAAGTACGTCTGTTTGCTCAGTATCGCCTCATACGCATCCAGCTTTGAACTCAAAATATCCAGGTTTTCTTGGATCTTCGCCTCGTCTGGCTGCGCACCTGATAGCCTTACCAAAATAAGGCATGAACTCTTACTCTCACACCTCCAACGAAGTGAAATTTTTTGCCACTCACGGTTTAAGGACCTTCTCCGTTCCAATCGCCGTCGCATATGGGTCGAAATTGCAAATCTCAATACTCGCAGCCTCCTCGAACTTTGCGTTCCCACTCAGATCCTTTGGCACCAGCGAGCTCGAAGGGCCGTATTTTGCCACAAGGTACCGACAGATAGCACGGGACTCGAAAAGCACGAAACCATCGTCGTCCTGCAACCATACTCGTAAGGTCGCTCAATAATTGGAGGGAATGAGGGGGCTCACGATCCAAGGCAACTGCCCGAAGGGTTGCTTCTCGAGCACAGGCGCGCTCTTGTGCTCGCCGCTGAGAAGGTCGATTGTCACGAGCTCGTACGGCACCTTGAGCTCTCTTGCAACGCAGGCGACGCGCCGAGTAGCGGTCGAGACTGTGTGGCCGTAGAGCTTCAGGACCATGGCGGGTGGGCGGGGTTGCGTGAGAGGTGGAGAAGTTAAGATCGATCTTTGGATTTGTATCTGAAGAGAGCGGTGGCGCTTCAATGATCGTGGGAGGTGCGAATAAGGCTGGCAGGTTCTTGGGAGTTTGTGGACCAGGATAAGTAAGGTCGTGCGCTTACCTTCGAGCTATCTGGAGAGCATCCCACGGATGAAGGTATGTGTGCCAATCATATTAAGTTTCTGCCTATGACGTATGAGTCCTCTCACAGGTTGTTATCCAAGAGAACCTGAGAATGTATCGGCATCGACGAAAGTCTTCATTTTATAAGTGGTGCCGAAATATATCAGCGGGCTTGATTCCTGAAAGTTCTTGAAGGTAAGATCATGCTAGCTAGAGGTCCGATGTAGGGGCGACGGAGGCTCAGTTACATACCAGGATCATTCTAGTAGCTAGCTGCTCACCGTTTACATACTGGAGCTGCTCTGATTCTGACTCTCCGTGGTCAACCTCTACTCGAAATGGCTTTACCTCGACGGACCTGGCTTACAAACTCCAGATCATAATTGTCATTGACACAGAGCTCACGCGCCTATCGCCACAGAGAGCCTGCGGTGGGTCGACTTATGTGCTGACCTCAGGAGGCACACATCGCAGAATCGTAAAGGATCGATATGACCCCCTACTCTGCGCTTTATAAGCCAAGACGCAATTCAGGTACACAAGCATGCTCGGCCGCCCTACGCGACGCTTGGTGAGCTCAATATGTAACAGCGCGAGGATGTGCAGACGATGGACCAACAGCAAAATTAAAGGTGGTCCTGAAACTTGTCAGCAGCTGGTACTCAACCTGCACGCGCCGCGTCGCAGTGGTGTGTAGGGAGCTTGGCCTGCCGTACTAGCTCACCTCGCACCGCCTCTCCAAGCGAGCGCACAAGGCGCCCGAATTTATGAAAAGGCAGCCGTTCGGGCAGGTGCCATACATCGTGCGCTTCTTTCATTCCTTCTCCTCTTTCTCACCCTAGAATGCTGGCGGAGGGATGTGTGGGATCTCATCTCTGGCATGAGCACCGCTATCAATGGATTCTCGAGGCGAGGAAAGCCAGGATAACTTCGTAAACAGGCTGTATGCGATAGACAATGACTTTGGACACCTCGTCGTTGGCCTTCCAGTCGGTGTAAGCCTAACAAGCATCCTTGTATATGTACCGCGAGGCTTGAGTGGTAGGGGCCGAACCGGTAAGACCGTTCTCTACTTGAGTGCTGGTTCGAGAGGCGCCTTCAGACGATGTAGAAACACGCTGTGTTACCGAATGGGAGTTCCATCCCAGTCCGGAGATTTATTACGAGATGTTATCTAGAGGGTGCGAAAAATCCCGTCAATCCAGCCCATCTCAAACCACGCGCGACTCGCACCGATGTAGACATCGATGAGCGAGTACTTATCGCGAGTCCGTCAAGATATACCAATGGAATAACCTGACCTAATCGCAGTCACTGATATCTATCAAACACGCAATTGGGTAGACAAGGGGTTACCAGAGATCCGAGAAGGACTGACCGATAGAGCCGTCGCACATTTAAAAACCGCGATGAAGTATCCATACTCCCTCCGGTCTTTCAATGTATACGACTCTATCGGCCCGTCTGTTGCTCGGGGAACGAAACCGAGTGTTTGGCCGACGGAGCTCTAGCAATGGTTTGATGGCCTCGGTGACCACACGTACTCGCCTACGCACCAGTATAAGGGTGATTCGAGTGATGAGCACGAATCAGAATTGCCCGCAGGACTGGACGCCATTCGGTCTCTCGATGCGATTTAATTCAACCGCGAGTCGCGTCAGGATCTTGGTCCGATCGCTAAAGATACGCACTGTGTACAGTCGTTAATCGTTCATGGTGGATACCAAGCTAGGGTGCGAGCAAGCGGAGATAACTCTGTGACATTGAGTGTTAGCCAAATGAGGGCCCATGGAGTTGCGAGGGTAAGTAGAAGACACCGCTAGCCTGCATGAGATCTTGACGTGGCCGATAGAAAGACGTACCACGACTAGATTAACCAACCCCGGAGGTAAAGATCATTCAGGATCCATCTCATCCAGAATTGTCAACATCAACCTTTTCAATGGGGGTGCTCGACGGCGAGTTGGTAGTCTGGTCTTGGAAGAGCGTTCGGCCAACGTGCAGACCTTTCTAATGCCGCACGACCATCTGCCAAACCCTGTGTACGTTTCCCTCCCAACCGCCCTACCCAACCCAAATTGAGTCCAATCGCGAACCGATCCAGTGTTGTGCCCGAGGGGCATCAGAGGAATTGAAAAGCAGACACGTAGAAATCAGGCAAAGGGGCGTAAAAGCGCTGACGCTGGATTACCTAACTTTATCGCACGCTGATTCAGCCACTGCCCGTCCCCCGTTGAAGTCAACGCCGGACTATAATCTCTTCCTGTCATGCTGTTCATCCTATCTTCTAGACGATTCCAATACGGTGGGATATATAAGATGGGCTGATGTCCTGTGATGAAAATCAACCCACCGTCCATCAATCCTGCATCCAACTCGCAAACTCGCCACCATGGTCCTCCAGCCCGTTGGCAGCCCTTACTCGACCTGCACGCGCCGCGTCGCCGTCGTGTGCAAGGAGCTCGGCATCCCTTACGAGCTCAAGGCCATTGACCTATCAAAGGGCGAGCACAAGTCCGCCGAGTTCGTCGCCAAACAGCCCTTCGGCCAGGTGCCTTACATCGACGACGACGGCTTCGTCCTCTTCGAGTCCCGCGCCATCGGCCGTTACCTTGCACTCAAGGCGGGCTCCGACCTGCTCCCCAGGGACGTCAAGGCCCAGGCCAAGTTTGAGCAGGCCGCGAGCATCGAGCTCACCAACTTCGATCCCTTTGCGAGCGGTATCGCGGCTGAGAAGGTGTTCAAACCGTAAGCAACTTCCTTTGGGACTAGATGGTGCTTGGGTCGATGCTGACAGTTGTGGTTGGTGCATAGGAGGCGTGGTGTGCAGACTGACCCCGCGCGCGTGCAGGAGTACGCCACCGCCCTCGAGGGCAAGCTCGACGCGTACGAGAAGATCCTCGCCATCCAGAAGTACCTAGCCGGTGACGTGAGTCCTTCTGCCATGCTACTCTTTCGATGTCCATGCTGACTGCATCCGCAGGAAATCACCCTCGCGGACCTCTTCCACCTCACCTACGGTGCCATGCTCGCGCCCTGCGGCTTCTCCTTCCTCGAGGACGGCAAGCGCCCCAACGTCGCTCGCTGGTGGAAGGATATTACTGACAGGCCTAGCTGGCAGGCGGTCAAGGACCAGGCGTAATTTAAGTCAGGCCCTACGGGGTTTGTTGACACAGTAAATGAACAACTAGAAAAGATGTACGATACGCCAGGATCCTAGATTCATCAAAAGAATAGAGCAGGCTCTTTGCATCGGTGATGAGGATAGCAGATCTAGAGAAGAGGGGGTGAACAAGTGAAACCTCGTTCATTTCGTATACATGTATGTGTGCGACCCATCAGTACTCAGTCATCATGCAAGTATGTGCGACACCCACTGGGCATATGTCGCCATCCCTTCCCAACCTTTGAAGCGCGTGGGTAAGCGCGCAGCGAGGTCCAAATATGGCATATACTATCATGGGACGGGAGTTGCAAAATTTGCAACTCCCGTCCCAACCCCTACTACACCGTCCACACTGAGCAAAAAAATTTGGGACCACCACAGATGCATAGATATAGACTAGGATATACTGTTCATGGAGTAAAATCAAAGAAAAACATGTGTGGTAAGGATTGCTGGTCGAGATACCTGAGCCTCAATACTGATTGCAGCATGTAAACAAGAGATCTCTCTGGTATAATAAGCATTTACGTTAAAATCAAGTTTGGGATAGTTTTATCTACTATTCTTCTGTCTAAATAACCAACCAAGTAAGCATAAAAGTCCTTGAGGACCTTTAAGGATGTCGAATTGCAGCTCCCGGGCGCAGGGCGTGACATCGCTTGACATGACATTCAAACTCCGCTCGTTGACAGTCAAGCGGAGTATGTCGTTTGAGCCTTTGCCGGATCGGAGTCTGGACGTGTGACTGATGCGTGACAAATCTTTTGCAACTCCCGTCCACAACCCAGTACCTCTCCAGCACTTGTAACATTAGATATTAAATTGCGGAAAAATCATAATCATGTTCGCAAGGTGACATTGCATGATTCTATGAAGACTGATCATGAAAATGCTGAGCACAGCCGACGCTGTATGGTGATTTGCAGGATTTTTTGCAACTCCTGTCCCATGATAGTACTGTCTATGGCACATATACTGTCCAAAAATTCGAGTCGTGGTTTGACGTGAATTTATGCACAGGTTGGGTGGTTTTGGGTTGTGGTTGAGTGCAAGTTTCCAAAATAGATGACATGTTGTTACACACATGTTTCCGGTGTCGGGCATGTTCCCGGCTCCAACATGTTACCTCCAGCTTCATGTTGCCTGTCTATGGTCAGGAGGGTGCAGGATTTATGGTACTACTCGAGCTCAGTGATAACATTCAAAAATTAATAAAATAAATAGAGGGAGAAGAGGGTCCTGAAGCCTGAGGCCTGAGTCATCTGGCCCCCAGACCTTCCTCCATTTCCACGTCCTCAACCTCTCGAGATCGATTCACGTCTGCATTTTGTATCTGATACGCAAATATGTCCGACAGTCCCATATCGCTGTAAACGTCCATCCGTTGTTCCGTCATGATGTTCTTTTTCCGGTGAAAGCACACACCACCCTGGAGGAGGGCCTGGAGGATCCCAGCTCGTAATTGACATTCTAGCAGGGAACTCTCTTGTGCTAGCTTACAGACCGCAATGCAACACAAATAGCAACACAAATACCCAGTCAGTTATAATGCTTGACAAGAATTCCTTGAAGATACTCCGTGTCCACGCCGCTTTCCCCCTTCTTCACCTCACTCTTCCCGTACGAGCTGATCCGGACCTTTCTATACTCGTCCATGGTAGGCTCCTGGCCCTCCTGCGGAAGCCGCTCGCGCTGCACTCCCTCTCTCTTGATCACCGGGCTTTCTTCCAGGGGCTTCAGGCGGACATCATTATCGAACATGGCGAAGTAGAATACGCCCAAGCGCGGGTAGCCGCGCTGCGAAGGCGGCGGCTGAACGACGCGGTGGATGGTCGCCTTGTAGAAACCGCCAGAGAGAAACTCGAGCGCGTCGCCGATGTTGATGACCTGGGGGTTCAGTGAAGACGAGGAGAAGGTATGCGCAGGGGGACGGCTCACGAGGGCGTTTTCGATGTGCTTGACCCATTTCCAACGGCCTTCTGGGGACATGATTTGGAGAGCGGCGACAGGCTGGCTCCAAAGGATCGTGACACTGCCAAGATCTGCGACGGTAGATCGGGTCTTTGTGGCTCATATCTCTTAGTTTTCACCGTAGCTCTACATACCTGTGTGGCCCTTCAGCCATACGTTCTTCGTCTTCTCTTCCTCGTCCTTAGAGCGAGGATAACTGACAAAGCAAATTGTCATAGATGCGAGCGAGTGAACATGCCTCCGTCGACGTACTACTTCATGAATCGCACTGCCGGTTCAGCATGTGAGCAAATATTTCACCAGTTCAGGTATACAACTCTGCTTACACCATGACTCCCCTTGCGCGTCGTACTTGTGGATGTTCACCATAGATTCTTCTGGCATCTCAAGACCAAGCGCCAGCAGCCTGGCGGATCAGAGAATCAGATGAACAGCAGTGAGAAGTTTAAGACGTTGGAAGGCTCATTACCTTACGATCGGATGAAGAATATTGACGTGGCAATGCTCGACGAATGCTTCGATCTCTGGCAAGAAAGGCCGGAGCGCTTGGGGATGTTGCTTTCGGTGAGCATCTTGGCTGACTACGGTTCAGCGTGCTTTGGTGAGATTTAAACGCGTACTGCTGGGTACTGACACATACTATTGTAGTGCTCGATCTGGTCTTGCACCCCGTTGTCGATGTGCTAGACGAGAAGGCATTGAATACAACATTATGTGAGACTGCCAAGAGGGGAAACAAGTCTTGCCCAATAGCTCCGAAGTTTGTATCCCAGATAGGATCCAGTCGCCTTGATATTGCCGGCGTACATCTGCTTCTCATCGTTCTTCACAGCGTCGAACGGTGTGTTCGCGATATCGAATATGCGCTTCGTCTGAATAGGTCAGAACCGGTCAAGGTGAAGATGAAAACGATGATAAGAGCGGTACCTGAGCGGGGGTATATCCATGGTTAACGGCATACATGAAGCCTGAAGTTTTCATGGCATCCCGAGCGATGACTGCAAGCTCTGCGCGGCCCTCTGCTGTCGCTGCCTTGCTCAGGTCGATAATTGAAAGGTCAGCATATTCCACTGAAGATGAACGTGAAGGTTAGCATACACTCAACCGACAAGGGGATCAGACGTACGATCCTCAGTCGGTGGCGGAGCTGGTATATATGGTTCAACGTGGGGCAGCGTTCGGCTAGGCATGTTGAATGGGTAGCCAGATTACGATAGACATGTTTTGAGGCGCAGGCATATATACACAAATTCAACTGACTGTGTAGTCAAAGAGTGTTGTGTTCGTGACCATGCGATGCAACACTGAGCGCGATCGAAGCGTCTTCGTGAGGGACGAATTGAATGGACGTGGAGAGTATCCAACGTTCTCTACGGCCATTTGACCCTGAGTTTCCAATTTTTTTGGGTTCGTAGAGTGTCAGCTGGTTGATGCTGCCGTACCTATGTTATCAGAATGTGCTGTATTGGCCGTAACAGCGAAAGAAGGCGAAATGTGAGCAGACCCAGACCGCTATGAATATCTAACTCAATTCGTCAGTTATAATCAAACGGCTTGACTAATGGCGAGCACCAGTCGCGGACCGAGTGGTTATCAAGCGGTGAGAAACACCAATGAAAGTAGTGACGATTTAAATTTGGCCTGCCGAGGCACAGGCGTATGATATACGCTGCCGACATGTTCATATAAACAAGGTCGACCAGTGACGTCGATCGATTCATAGAGGTATGATCAAGCTTACCGCATTCATTCCGAAATGCAAGTAGGCAGATGCGAAACTGCATCTCTGATTGAAGAATTGACAAGCCCGATATAGATCAGACTCGGCCATTCAACAGCAACTGGATTCCTCAGTATAGTGTTTGAGTGCTAATGCTGTAGACAGCTGATGTCTAAAAGATTTGGAAGATCAGCGGGGAAAGACAAGCCAGTGAAACGGATGCCCAGAGAACACAAGGGTGGTCGACCGAAGGTACATTGAGTGATCGGCGAGTAGGAACACACTTTCAGTATTGATAGGCGTCTCTCAGCTGGCCGGAGGATCGGGGGAAAGCTTCCATGTAAGGGTTGAGATCGAGAAAGAAAATAAGGGATAAGACTTGTTTTATCGTGAAATTCAGACATGATAACTCGACTCGATGACAGCTGAGATATTCGTGCCAGGGTGTACGGGATCAACGTCTCCGTGCTGTCTACTAGTGAACCTCCTTTAGAGAGTAATGGATCTGTGCACAACGTAGATGCATATAGAATTTTTTTCTTTGCGCCACCTGAGCCAAATATGACACGCTGATGGTCGATATTCCGTTTCATCTCGGAAATCCAGCCTCCTCCACTCCTCACCTGCTACAGCACGCTCAAGTGAGGTGCATATAAAGTTCACGTCTGACATGACCGGCTACGCTGACCAGACTTCCGAGTCGATTGTTGGCACTTCACGAATCACCACAAAGGCGAAAAGTAAACGCGTTCCACTATAGTGAAAACTGCTTGTCATGAGTGATCAGCCGAGTCTTGTAGATGGTATGTTAGAGATCTGTCTGTTTGTGCCATTTGTTTCTACAATAGACTAAGTGGGCAGGGCTATCAATCAAATTAGTCTCCCATCCTCATCCTCGAGCAGATGATTATCAGTCGTGGCACTGATACTCTGAACGGAGGTGTCTACTACAGTCAGAAAGAGTCACCGTGGAGGGGTCTTTCCTTCTGCACCGAGTTGCAGCATTGGATGGTATTAGAGGAGCACGAGCAAGTATTATTCCTGGTTCATTCAGTATTCGTCGCTCCACGGTACTCTCCAGAAATGACACGAGAGCACTGACGCAATCGTGAGTCTACAGGACACACATTCGATGTTATTGGATTGATATAGATCGACAGACAATTCAGTGTCACGTTTTCTGGGCCAATTCCTCTCAGACCACTGCGCGTTTACTTCGTTGTTTCACTGTGTATAATCCTTGGCTCAGCGTATTCAGGGTGTCTCAGATGCAGGATGCCTAGAACTCGGACACGTCATTATAAGTATCGCAGGAAGATATATGGGCACTCTTGTGGAATATCTGTGCGTATCCACACATGTTGTCTCCACTACTCTTTAATGGAATGCCGACGCTAAGGTACTGCGCATGGCGACCCCCGCTTTCTTGCTCGAGAAGAGATTACTTTCTCAGTGCCACCAAATATTGCTCAGGTACGTTCGGATGACAAGGATTTGCCAAATGATTATTTTCTCCTCATGCTGCCGTCCGCTCGTGCTGTCTAGGTATCGCTATCTCTCCCTCCTCGTGTCCACCAAAGTACAAAGCCGCCAGTGCCGAATATACGAAGTAGGATAAAAATTGGACGGAATTATACACGCCCAGCAAGTAATGTCCGCAAACCGCAACCTCCGAAAAACAACATCCCACACCGCTGACCCTCATCCGCCTCCCGTTCACGGAAATTCGTTAAGTGATTTGCATAGGTACTACGCGAGAATGTCAGTGACTGGAGACGACGGTCGGTGTCTTAATACGCACTACAGATGCCAATAACCAGAATGAATAAATTATGCTCAGCCCCCGGTAATCCTTCACGCGACGACGCAGTACGAGTTGCCGCCGTCCCCACCTGATTCTTCTGAGACGGGCACGGAAAGGGTGGTATCGTCCTCGACGGTGGAAGGGGAAGAGAAGAAGATGGTGAAGAAATCCATTGGTTCGTGAAAGGAGTTCGTGAAGGTGAAGCGTGAGTGTGCTGGTTCGGAAGAGCTCTGGCTCGACGATGAGAAGTGCTTTCGATCTGTAGAGAGAGGTCAGCCAATATTGAGCGTCTTTTATACGCTCGTGAATTTTCTTGTCTCGTCATCTCGTTCGCTACAGTAACAATAAGCAATGAAACCGCAGAGTCAATCCTGGTAATTGTGGCGCGAGGTCTGTTCCAGAGCTTCCTTCCAAATATGGAAGGTGTCGTGGAACGAAAACAATAAGGGGATCTGGTGCGAAGCGGCTCTCGTGGATCCTTTGACAATAAGCAATGTCACAGATATTTTGGTACGTAGTCCGTAACAAAAAGACGATCTTTGATAGAGGATGATGAGTTGATTCTGTCAGATTCCGTTGAGGCTCTGAGAGATCGCTCGAAGGCGACCGTCTGTCATCAATCGAATACGAATTCTGTCTTGATGCCAGGAACTTGTGGAAGAGATCTACGCGTATACGTTGAAATGCGTTATGCTTTGGCTCTTGATGTATAGGCTTGCGGCCTGGTGTGCGCGAGTCTAAGCACGACGACGGCAAACTCGGATCGAAGTTCAATCCACATGAAGCCACCATGAGGCGCGCTTCGGACCCACAGCCAGCAATACTTTACAAAACACTGTGCTTGAGACAATAGGGATTGAGATTAGAAATGGAAGCTGAAGAAAAGTTTGAAGTGTCCTGACTCGAGGTGCGGATTGACCGTTTGTAGAGAAACTTAACCTTGAAGCCCAGCATTGCCAATTAGAAGCGAAGCGCTGCGGTCAAAAGCTGATATTGCATCTGTAGCGACATGAGAGGCGCTAGTCTCTGATGAGGATAGAATGCATTACACGCAGTCCAATTCGTGACTGACTATATCCACTCTGGCGGTCGTCTGCATGCTCAGGCTCTATATCGCTCGGTTTTCATCTTGTGCGACATTATTGCGACACTCGCTGCAACATGCTCATTTTAGGTCATGAGCAGGCATATTCCAGTGCGTTTTCATCTTCCATGTTTATGTTTGCTATCAGCAGATTATACCGGCTCACATCACGTTCATAGACCCTTACTATCATCTAATTGTCTATATTTCAACTTGCGGCCTGATTAGGGGGTTATAATGCGACAGGACCTCAGACGGAACATCTTTCAGCAGCCGTGGATATGACGTCCCCTTATCCATTATTTTTGTGCTGATTGTTCAATCCAAACCGTTTAGTCGCACTCCGGAAGCGATCGCGCAGATGTTCAGCATTAGTGTCAGACAATAAGGATCTAAGACCGACACAAGGTAGGATCTGCTTGTTCGTCGAGGAGGTGCTCTCCATTCTCCATCCCAACACTCACCTTATCTCGTTCTCTACCAGGCTGTACTTACTCGCAGGCCTTCACTGACATTTAGACGTTTAACAAGTCTTCTTTTTAGGAAAGCTGCGGCGTATGGTTCAACACTCGTTATAGAATGCCTCTGTGAGCGCTTGGGTCAAGGCAAGTTTGGATTGAGATACAGGTGCTCTTCGAAAGCATTCTTTCATACTCACAACTGACGCCACTCAAATTTGAGATGAGGCCGGTTGTACCGTATTACTGTCCTAATTGTCAAGCCTGCCACTCGCGTGGCATCTGGTTGGGCTCCTCTCTCAGATCACATCTGTTCACCCATTGTATTCCGCGCCAATCACGCACTTGAGACTTTAGTTGCAATGTGGTGGTGATTATTTGGACGCAGGATCAGACAATAAGATGTTGTCTCAAGCGATCAGGCACCGAAGTTACCATGGATTACGAGCGGGTTCCTAGCCGACGCTACCTACTGTATTGACGAGAAGGATAGCACGACCATGGCCATCCTTAGCCGTCCTGGCACCCAACCTCGACAAGCCTCGACCTTGTCACTACAGTGGGCTATGCAGATCATTAATGGACGTTGAACAAAATCAGCAGTGGTTTTCACCGATCCATTCTAGGGCTAGGGTGCCTTGCCAGTCTAGTGTCTCTTGTCTGTCTTACGCTCCCTGCATTTGAATTAGGGGCCAACGTGCGATTGCTGTTCCATAATTAGGACCCTCTTGTCGATTCCTCCCACCTCGTCTTCCACATCTCTTATGGTCCAGGCGGCGGCGGCGGTCTTTTTTTTTCCCTCCCACATTCCTCGGTATTACTCAGTCCTGACTCCTTTCCGATGCACCGCGGCTGTCTCGACAATGATCATCCCCCCTTACATCTGATCATGCCGTAGTGTCACTGCCAGTTACTCAGCACACCGTTATTGCCCAGCAGAATAAGACACTCGCTGACGACTCTATTCTCGTTCAAGAGTGGTGAGAGTAAGAGGCTCGGCATGCAGACTCTGGGTGCTATCGACCAATCCCTCCCCCCCTCGAAACCTGGACGCGTAACAGATCTGGCGGGCATCTCAGGTAGGTATTCGTAGTGTTGACACACGCCGACTTCCATCCAGCCCAGCCCGGACCCGAGGTGAAGATGGGGCCACTATATTAGGAGACATCACTCTTTCCTTTCAATTGTATAGTATTGACTCCCTGGTGCTCATTGCTACTGATTAAGGAGTCGTCTTCGAAACTCAGACAACTCCTTTCACTCTTGCGATTGAGTTCTAAGGATCAGCTGTATTGACCTTCGTCCTCAGCATCCAGGGCCTCCGTGGAACGACAGCATCAGATCCTGCGACTATTTCACAGAGAACTCATACAGCACCTTCACATGTTATTGCATCAAGGAAACCGCGTTATAGGTGCGTTCTGATACCATTAATACCGAGACCCCACCATCACCCTTGCGATAAGGGAAAGCAGTAGCACCGAGCACTAAAAATGTCGCGGCGTCTGTGGATCCTGCTCAGGTCCTATTCATTCTTCTCTGTTTCCGATCCCTCGCGCATTTTGAGCCGGGCTCTCGCTTTGCTACTTCCAGCAGGTATAAGCCGGACATCCGTATTTCCCGTGTATATATAGTTGCGCATCAGGTGTCCACCACAATCCTGCCCTCCCCTCAGCATGCCTAGCCGAACGCTATCCTTCGTTGAATCATATAACCCGGCACCACTGCCCACTGAAGACTGTACGTCCAGTTCTGTATTACGAATGAGTTACTTCGTCTGACAGTCATCGTTTTCAGTGGATTACGCAGACCTTCCGGTCATCGATTTTGGTAAAGCTGGCACGGCCGAAGGCAGAGCAGAGCTTGCGATTGTCGCACGTGATGCTATGAGAACCCAGGGGTTTGTGTTCGCCATCAATCATGGGTATAGTGCAGCACAGGTAACCCGCCCCCCTTCACTTCACGGTACTGAAGTCCATGGATTTTAACTTTCGTCAGACAAAACGGATGTTCGATATCGCCAATATTCCATTCGATGCTGTTGACAGAGAGGAAAAGCTTATGTACTCAGGTGACATCAAAGAGACCGGCTCTTTTCAAGGGTATAAGCCTCGCAGTTACTGGGTAGGCCTATATTCTCCGTGACATATCGTGTACTGCTAGATCAAATCCATAGCACATCAGCAACGGTGTCCAGGACCAGAATGAGCATTACAACAGTTAGTAAATCTAATGGTGGATTTGGTTCGCTCACGAAGTGTCCGTATAGTCAATCCAGACGTTCATAGGAAACAGCATCCCAAGGCCCTTCGTCCTCTGATTCCAGAGATTGATGCTTTCATAAAGCATTGCCATGTCAATATCGTTCATCCCATACTGAGGTACAAGCAGCCAGACTACTTATTCTCATCATGCACCCTTCTCTCATATTCGAACTAGGCTGCTAGCTCGGGGTCTCGAGATGCCGGAGGAAACGCTGGTGAACCTCCAGAGATACGAAGTTCCTCAGGAATCTTATCGTAAGTATATCTTGGGCTCGTCGATCCATATTACGTGGGTTAGTAACCGTCACCACCAGTACGGTTCATTAAATAGTATGTAGATGAATTCTCCACACAACATTCTATCTCAACATACTTCATCTCAGTTATCCGCGGTCGGAAGAAGAAGAGGCAAAGACGAACAACGTTTGGCTCAAGGGTCACACCGGTACGTGGCGCTAGTAGTTGTGAGAAAGAGGAGATGATCGAACGTTGCTTGGCTATGCAGATTTTGGTAGCGTCACGGTCCTGTGGAGCCAGCCCGTCGCCGCTCTACAAATACTGTCTCCTCAAAACAAATGGCAATGGGTGAAGCACATCGAAAATGCACTCGTACGTTGTCTCATACTACCTGCCGAGTGAGTTTCATGAGCGTTTCAGGTAATAAATATTGGTGACGCGCTCGAGTTCCTTTCCGGAGGGTTCTATAAAGCCACAATCCACCGGGTCGTCCAACCTCCTCCTTCGCAGCGCGGATATACCAGACTAGGTGTATACTACTTCGCGATGTTGGAGAACGATGTTGTCCTGAAGCCTCTGATGGAAAGCCCGATGCTTCAAAGGGAAGGCATACAGACCGACCGCTTGCCAGAGAAGGGGAAGGAGCCTACCATGGAGGTACACAGGAAGGCAAGGACGAGTGCCTTCGGGAAGAGCGAGGCGGCGAAGGGTGAGAATGGCGTAGATATCGAGGTCCTCAATGGGGTCCTTGTTAAGCACTATAATTGACGGGTCCTCAGAGTCTGATTAACATATCTAAGTTAAATCCAAGCAGTCCTTCCGTACCAATGTCAACACTGTGCTGGACCATCATTAGAATTCTTGGAATGCGCTTCCACTCGAAAGGGAGGATCACAGGTTGACGCACGCATCACACTATACTTTCCCCGAAATTTTCGAGCCTGACCGATTGTTCTTCCCATCTCGCCCTCATCTTTGACTTACGTACGCTTGAACGACATTCTGAGATCGACTGTAGTCATCTACATCGTTCTCCAGTGTGACCAGGTTCTGAAAAGGCAACATAGCAATATCACAGCTGGCTGGGGATCATCATCCTAACATGGGCGTGCCAATGTCTTGCGACACCGCCTGAACCCGTTGAACGTTTCAAGCATGCTGTGGTCCATGGTAGCAATAACAGCGGCAGCCGGAGTGAAACACCGCGGGCAAGCCTAAATGAGTCAGATGCACAAGACATCTGGTTGTAAAGCTTGAGAAGTTGCACTGAGGACCGTATCCAAATTAGGGGGGACGATATGAGATCACCGAGAGGTTATAGCTAATAACATCTCCTCTTTGCCTTGCACCGAACAGTCCACGTGGAAATGTAATTCCTCCACATTCTTCGGTGCTCGTAGCGGATATAGCGGACATAGCCGAAATGAGGACGTATGATTTACGATGCGTCGAGACGACGTAAAACAGCCCTTGACGATAATCATAATGAGCTCGGCGCAAGCTAGCTTTAAGGTTTCGAGATGCCCGGCATCGATAAATCTAGGGCAGGTCTGCATGTCGTCCATCATAAGGAACAGATATCTGAGGGCCAAGAATAAGAAGCCATGAGACGAGCGACTGTGTCCGCGATGGTCTCAGTCTGTGAAGATTCGGCAAAGTCAAGAGCTGTATAATGTTGTCCGCAGCTAGCGAGAAACATCACTGGAATATCGTTAGGGAAGGGAAGGACACGCTAACCAGCTGGAGCAAGCTGCAGCGACATGCTCAAATCAGATGTCAGAACATCCAGTGGTTTAGTGAACCGTCCCAAGGATGGCATTTAAGTGCTGGTCGCCTGCATCGATGTCGATGTTGTAATGCACTGCTCTTGGAGCTTGAAGACCCATGTCCGAGTTATCGAAGTGTATTAACAAGGAGATGATTTGAATATTGTGGAAGTGGATCTGTTGCATTACTTGTACGCGGCCAGGGAATCGATGACCCTTGAAACCGATACTGGCCTAATGAATCTTCGCTACTCCGCAGCGGAACCTATCACCTTCAGACAGGAGGAATTCTTCTCGTAGATCCAACTAGCAGCATTAAACAATCAAGACAACCAGCAGGCAAAAATCAGGATGATAGACCTAGTACCCTCCTAGCTTGTCCTCCTGCACCACACGGAGCCGGGTAGATGAACGAAAACGAGAGCATTTAATTTCCATCAAAGATGCATAAACGAGGCAGAATACAGCAAATTGAGACGTTCATGCAGAGCGACGGCGTAAATATTGGCGCTGGGCAGATTTGACGGCAATAAGAGGACAAATATATACACGATGATTGATCGAGTAGGCGCCTACCTCCGGATCCACAAGCGCTCAAACTTCAAGTCGTGCGAGTGTTCCCACTCGACGCTCAAGGAGACACCTACTAACTTCGACCAAACTTTATCCAAACCTTGACATAACTCTCAACGTGGCTCGATAATGGAAGGAAGTCTCAGGGAACAATTACTCGGACTCTGGAACGCAGTGTGTCCGAGGGACGTGGAAGCGATTAGACGCTGCAGCCGTTCGATGGGCCCTGCAGGTAGCAAGAAGGCTGGATTGAACATGAGGGGATTTGAGTATGTTATTCTTATTGTTCCACCCGCCGTACTGCTGGCAAGTCTGTTTCATGTTGTGAACGGAATATGCGAAGGAGATAAATCGCCGTTCACCCAATCTCTCGTTAATCTGTTCGTCACCCTGTGTAGCATGGTGCAGATTGGATTCACGAGAGTCCAGGTCTTGTTTTTCTAAGGCTCATGTCGCCGTCTATTTCGAAGCGCTGCAAGGTGGATTGTACGTGAGCCCGCTCTCCACTCCATCCCTTCCTCTGTATCCACCGTCTCAAGTATGTGCCATCTTCGATAAGGCCGTTATCATGTCTTCGGCTTTCATGAGGGGATACAACTACAGCTTCTATAAGTGCTTCGCGATAGCTAATTTAAGTCCTATGGTCCAGCTGACTGCAAGTACTGCAACGATACGGGAGCTTTCCATCATGTCGAACCCTTGACTCAAGAGCAGAGTTCATTCTATCAGATCGTCTTCAGTTGAAGGTAACTCTTCTATACGTAAGTGCAATGTCATTCCTGCAGCGGTCTGCTCGTCCCGTGCTCAATTTATTTGGTACACCCCCCCAATGCCAATTCGCCGGGCGTAAATACTTAAGTTAATTGTATCGCACTAGGATTATGTCCGCTCGTCCCCAACCATGCCCAGCCTCATACTACCCCACGTTGAACCGTACATCCCGGCACCACTGCCGACTGAGCAGCGTAAGTCATCCATTTCTGAATGGCATGATGGCGTAGAGTGCATTACACACTTAATGTTTCGCTGCCAGTGGACTACGCCGACCTCCCCATCATCGACTTGAGCAAAGCTGCGACAGCCGAAGGCCGCGCTGAGCTCGCTATCGTCGCGCGAGATGCGATGAGGACTCAGGGCTTCCTTTGCGCGATTAACCATGGTTATACTCCCACTCAGGTACGTCTTCGCATATTCTCGAAGGTGTCTCTGAACATCCACAGACCAAGCGGATGTTCGATATCGCGAATATGGCGTTCGACGGAGTCTCTAAAGAAGAGAAGCAGGCTTACGTCGGTGATATCGAAGGGACCGGATCGTACTTGGGATATAAGCTTCGAAACTACTGGGTAAATCGTCGCTGACTACACTCATTTTCCGTATTGACCTCCACTCGATCGTAGCATATCGACAATGGCGTGCACGACCAGATCGAACATTTCAGCAGTGAGTGGTAGAACGTGATTGTTTTACCGTGTGTTCGCTAGACAACCTGTACAGTCAATCAAGACGTTTATAGGCAGCCTTTGCCCCCGACTCTTCGACCTTTCCTCCCCGAGATCGAAGACTTTGCCAAACATTGCCACGTCAACGTCGTCCATACAGTTCTAAGGTACTGTATGGCTTTTAGAAATCGTATTACTGCCTCTCTAATGCCACATCGAGGCTGTTGGCACTCGGTCTCGAAATGCCGGAAGACGCTCTGATTAGCTTGCTCAGATACAATGCACCTGGTGAATCAAATGGTAAGTATTCCTAAGGAAATATGACCGATGCTGCGCATGTTTACTGATAGACACATCAGCGAGATTTATAAAATAGTAAGCAATATAGGATTTTCCCTCGACTGAAGTCGAGATAACAAGGTTCTAGCTACCCACGATCTGAGGAAGAAGAAGCGAAGACGAACAATGTGTGGCTTAAGGGCCATACGGGTGCGTATGGGTGGCAGCTTCGCTGAACAGCACTGAGAGCCAGTCCTCTTTGCAGACATTGGAGGTATATCGGTCCTGTGGAGTCAGCCTGTCGCCGCTCTGCAGATTCTCTCACCCGAGGGACGCTGGAAATGGGTGAAGCACATCGACAACGGGCTTGTAAGTGCATAGTACACCATACTCTCCTCGATACATGTCGTCATCGGTGCCTCAGATACTCAACATCGGCGACTCGCTCGAGTTCCTCGCCGGGGGCTTCTACAAGGCGACGATCCACCGCGTCGTCCAGCCGCCCCCGTCGCAGCGCGGATACGCGCGCGTCGGGCTATTCTACTTCGCGATGGTGGAAGAGGACGTCGTGTTGGCGCCGCTCGAGCGAGAGAGCGCGGTGGTCCAGAAGGAGATAGCGAAGTCTGACCGGTTCGAGGGGGGGCGGGCGCCGACGATGGGGATGTATCGGAGGGCGAGGACGAGCACGTATGGGAAGGTTGACCTCAAGAAGGGCGAGGATGGGGTTGATACGCAGGTGGTGCACGGAGTCGTTGTTAAGCACTATAATTGAAAAGGTCCAGTAGTTGTATCGTTCTGTGTCATCGGGATCTGCGTACTAACTGGCATTGTATAACTAAGGAAGTGATGTGATACGTTACACTGCATTCACGGATACTAGTATCGCTGTCTATTTGTGTACTAGTCGCGAGGGTAGTTGATTCCATTCATAGGTGACCACGACACGCCTTCGACAGACGTGACGCTCTTACGCTAAGTAAAAGCACCGAATCCCACCCGCGCTGCTCGTCGCACGCTTCCGTTAAAATTCAGCTATGGCTGTCACGTAAACATGCCCAGGCCGGTGGGTTATGCCGACTTCTGCAGCTCCAGAGGTCGGGTTGAGCTGGGACTCGCGTAGTCTCCGTCTGCTGAGGCGACCTAGGCAAGGGATTTGAGCACGTATCTGGGGAGAAAATCAAGTTGGCGCAGTTTGCGTGTGGTCAGCCCAGATGCTCACGGGCGAGAACATTCGCCACTGAGTTCTTCCTGAGATCGCAATAGGGCTCCTGGCATGCGGATTTGAATGCTATAACACTCCTCCCCGATGTATGCATCTCAACCTTGACGCTCCGAGATTGTCCAGTGGGAAGTGGGATGCGTTCGGGCGGTTTGGATCATTCCTCAAACTGCTCTGGGAGATCTAAGGAGACTTTGCTCTGGTACGCCCTTCGCTGTGGATGTGGAAACCCTATACATGTGCCCGCCACCCGTATTCAGACTCCGCTCCCCATCATATTCGGGACCAAGCGCACAAGACGTGCTTGCCATCCATCCTAGTCGTTGCTTGCTTACAAGTACATCTATCAAATGTATAAGCCAGCCCACGAATCCCGAGCCGTTCTCTCACATCCGTTGCCATCGCGTCGACGGTAACAGCCAATCCAGCTCAAAGCTTAAACCGGACGCACGCCAACCATCACCGCCACGCCCGATGCACCACGAAGCCTGGGTATGTTGCGCCATTATAATTACTCAGGCGAAGGTATACGGGACGGGTGCCTGCCCACGCTGCAATCCTCTCGATCACGTCTTTCTAATGCCCCCTGCGTCCCAACAGTTACGGGGCCTGCGAACCTGGCAACGGCGACAAATGCCGCCCGGCGATTTGTACAGCGTGCTCATACGTGCTGAGTCACGGAGATCGGGGCAGGCCTGCGAATATCTGGGGAGGTGGATATAACAGCAGCGCTCGTACTTTACGCTTTGTCCAACGGATAGCGCCTCTTGCGATTTGCAGCATGTCTCATGGAAAGCAGTTTACGCTCTACACCCACAAGGTACGTCGCCGCCGCGCTCACGCCTCCTGACTCCCGCACCTTTCGCTTTAGGGCGGGCCTAACGGGTGGAAGGTCGCGAACTTCCTGAGCGAGCTCGGCCTCACGTACCACTCGGTCTACCTCGACTTCAACACGCTCGAGCAGAAGGCGGCCCCGCACGTCGACCTGAACCCCAACGGGCGCATCCCCACGCTCGTCGACCACACGTACGTACTACGCCGCCCCTGTCGTCGTCGCTGACCGCTGCGGGCTTGGTGCAGCAACAAGGACTTTGTCCTCTGGGAGTCCAACGCCATCCTCACCTACCTCGCCGACCGGTACGACCCCGCGCGCCAGTTCAGCGCGAGCACCGAAGAGGACAAGGTACCCCCCCCCCCCTTCCTTTTATTGCTGCCCCCACGTCTCTCTGACACCTCGCAGTACAAAGAGCTGCAATGGCTCTTCTTCCAGGCCTCCGGGCAGGGCCCCTACTTCGGGCAGGCAGCGTGGTTCAGCTGGTACCACGCGGAGAAGTGGGTGCATTTCGCCACGGGCGTGTTCGGTTCTGGTTCTGACGGCGTGCGTGCGCAGGGTGCCCTCCGCGGTCGAGCGGTACCAGAACGAGATCAGGCGCGTGCTCAAGGTCCTCGACGGCGAGCTCGCGCAGCGCGAGTGGCTCGTCGGCGGCAAGTACTCCATCGCGGACTTGGTGCGTCCTGCCTGTACCTCTTGCGCTGGTTTGACTGGAGTTGGACTTGAATTTTGCAGTCGTTCATCACCTGGACGGTGTTCGGCACCACGAGCCTCGCGCCCCCCGGGTACGATTTCGCGAAGGAGGCCCCCCATGCGCACGCGTGGCTGCAGAAGATGCTGGCGCGGCCTGCTATTGCAAAGGTCACCGCGGAGAAGGCGGCTGTTAACGCTCAGTGAGCGGAGATGGAGAATTTGTATATATGTACAAGAAACTTGCGATACGTCGTGGTCGTTGTTCGTCGGTTCGTGCGGTGTGAGATGTTCGGCAGGAACGCTGTGAGTTTGTCCTCCTCTGCCTTCTCATAGGTCACTGCTCTCCAAATGGGCCTCGGCTGGTTGGTGTGGTCGCTGTCTCGCTCCTGAAGCCAATTGCGTGCCCTCGCAAACGCACATAGCACAATCAATCGACGAGCTTCCATCAACGGATCCTTTCCTATAGTAAATAGTTACTGCAATGACTGATTGTTAACGCCACTCGGGTGGCTAATAGCCACAAACAATGACGTCGCAGGGATTTACCCTTGGATATAAAGGCAAGGTTAGATCTCCCGGCATGAGTCTGACTGGTCCCTTGTCCACCTCATCATACACATCCATTATAAACCCTTGGCCTGACTTCCATCGTACGCCCACAGCGGATAGATGGGCTCCTGTCTCTCGTCGTACACGCTGACGCGACCGTTACCTGCCTCGAGGTTACTGTCGCCATTTCCAAGAAATCGATCCCGGCCACAACGCGCTGCTCTTTCGTAGGGATTGCCTCGAAGGACATCTCAAGCCAAGCCCGTACTGTAAAAGCCACACCCTCGCCGACGCACGACCAGCATATACGCAGCACTTTCTTGCGAGCGTCCTGTGATGAGGACGGCAAGTCGTGGGCTGCTGAGGACGGCAAGTCGTGGGCTGTGAGGACGGGGCTCCCGCAGGCTTTTGGACGTCACCACGGCGACTCCCTGCGCGTCGATACTGAAGACCGCGATGTGCCTCGTCCGTGATCCCCCGGTTCCGGTCGCCGAGCTGCTATCCCGATTGTGTCTCGGTTGTGGCATGATAATGTATAGCGGGTTCGCAAGAGGAGGCGAGTTCGTTGGATTTCCGGCCTCTGTCTGCGTCTTCCGCAAGTGACCGCTTGCTCTCGAAAAGCACCGCTCACACCGCCTTTCCCCCATTCAGTGTTTACGCACACTAGCACCCAGGATGATAATATAAAGAACGGAACGTGTCTAAAAGTACAGATGGGTAATCGTACACGGAAGCAGCGTCAATAACATTATGGACTCGGACGGACAGGCCGCCCAGCCTCGCGGTTATACCTTCTGGTGGACGGACTTTTCCGACGTCGTGTCCTGCGCCGTGTGTTCGAGCGCTGTAGACGATGATCAGTAACCTCGAAAGAAGAAAGGGGAAAGGAGAAGGAGATAGAGGAAAGACGCACCCCGCTCCTGCCGCTCGATATCCGCGCGGCGCTTGTCCGCGGACACGCTCCCGAAGATGACGTCCATCTCCTCGAGCGAGCGCCCCTTGGTCTCGGGGATGAGCAGCGAGAAGACGCCCATCCCCGCGATGTTGATCGTCGCGAACATGAGGAAGATCTTGTACCCGAGGTCCGTCACGAGCGTCGGCGTTACCTTGGACACGACAAAGTCTGGGCGTTTATTTCGTTAGCCGTGACGAGGGAGGGGAGAGGGAAACAGGCTTACTCCAGAGCCACTGCGACGCGCTCGCGCACGCGAGGCCGTAGTGCCGCGTGCGCGTGGGGAAGATGTCGGAGACGTACACCCACGGGAGGGGCCCCCACCCCATCGAGTAGAAGCACACGTAGATGTACAGCATCGCCGCCATCGCCTTGCTCGCGACGGGCGGGTCCGTGCTCCCGTCCGTCGGCGGCGGGTGCGTCTTGAGGATCGACCCGAGGATGAAGAAGAGCACGCCCATCCCGAAGCTCGATATGACGAGACTCAGCTTGCGCCCGAGGCTCTCGACGAGGAGGAACACGAAGAGCGCGGTCGCGACGACCTTGACGATGCCGTAGATCCCCGAGGCGAGGAGAGAGTTGGCGGTGCCGGTGTACCCGATGGACTGGAAGATCTGCGGCGCGTAGTACGAGACGGAGTTCTGGCCGGACCATTGTTGCAGGAGGAAGATGATGAAGGCGATGAAGAAGCGGACGAAGTTGCCTTTGCCGAGGAAGGCCTCGCGGAGCCCGAGGCCCTGGCGCGCGGCGCGCTCCTCGTTGATGGCCGCTTCGATCTCGGCGAGCTCGTACAAGACGGACTCGGAGTCGAGCGGCTCTTTGCGGAGGTAGGCGATGTTTTCGAGGGCTTCGGTGTTGCGCCCGCGGGAGGCGAGCCAGCGGGGGGACTCCTGGGTACGGGGTGAGACGGGTCAGTACGGGCGAGGGGGGAGGCGGTACCTTGACGAAAAGGAGGCCGATGGCCATCATGCCCGCTGGGACGAGCTGGAAGCCGAACGGGATGCGCCAGATCTTCGCGCCCGTCTGGTGTAAGCTGACGCCGACTGAGACAAGTCGTTAGTACGCTTATGTGCGGGATGGGGGGAGCCCGTACGGTTGATAAAGTATGATAGCATGACGCCGATTGCTACCATGATCTGGAATAGACCGGTGATGCGGCCACGCACTTCCTTGGGCGAACACTCGGAGACGTAGGCAGGTGCTATGGCTGAAATGGCACCGATACCGAAACCCGCAATGACACGACCGCCATAGATGTATCCCAATCCACGGCTGCCACCCGAGATCGTTTGGAGGATCTGGTGGTCGTCGAGTCAGCGCTGGAGTCAGCTATGTGAGGAATAAGGCAGTAACTCACCGCTCCCACCACGAAAATGAGAGTGTAGGCGATTAGGGGGTACTTTCTGCCGTAGCGCGCTGAAAATTGTTAAGTACGGGTAGATCGGACGGGCTTGAAAATTGACGCACCGGACATGGGGGCACTGCTTAATGCACCGAAGAACGCGCCGGCTTGTAGTACGGCAACGACGTTGGACGAGATGTCGTCCTTCTTCTTCGGGTCGATCTTGCCATTCGACGCCAACGCCCCGAACTGCTCCAGGAAATAGTTCTGGGATACGACACCACCGCCAACGCCGCTGCAGAGCAATGTAAGTTTGGGATAGGAGAGTAGATATGGGCACGCACGTATCATAGCCGAAAAGCACGATACCCCAGTATGCCACAAAAGCCAGCCCTGCGGTCGAATGATATGAAGTTGAGTCCGGGGAAATTTACGCGACAGGGGCTTACAGTAGACACGGCTGTTCTTGAAGAAACTTTGCTCCGCCATTGAAATCAGAACGAAGTCAGTGAGTAGAGGCAAGACGAAGAACAGACACACGGGCGTGCTCGCTGGACGAAACCAGAGGCGGAGGCTTTTATACGGACGACCTCTAAATTGCGGGGCAGTGGGCACGCGGCCTCTTCGTGCCTGGGCAGTCTGCGGACCGCCGGGCCGGAGTGCGGGGTAGTAGCTGCTTCCCCGTGGGGTCTTCCCGCCCCCATTCATCACGGGTACGCTTTCGCGGTCAGCGCTGTCGGCAGTGTTTGTCTCCATAACTTGTCGATTTTTTTCTGCCGAAACATTGCTATGCTGCCTACCGAGGTATGTCATGACGCAGAAAGGCCTATTTGCGGAGAAACTGGTCCGAAAACAGATTGTAAATCACTGGGATACACAATCAACAAACCTTGAGCTTCCCGAACATCGGTATGCCACTCCATTTAGGTATCACAAATGCTTATCCTCCAGGCGGCACCTGCGCTGGTGCTCTGACTTAACCGTACTAGCCACTAGCGCTTAACTTTGAATAGACCCGCCCCCAGCAACGACGGCCCAATCAGCGCAGAGCAGCGCGACGTCGACTTGGGCATGCGACCGCAAGCGCCCCGGGCCGCTGGAACGCACTAAAAATCGGCACCTCAGACATACAGCCAGCAATCGAGCCACCGGGGAAATCGTGGGCATCGGTGTTTCCAGATGGCCAATGGGCGAGCCCGTCCTCACGCTCGCCTCGAGAAGCGTCTGTAAGCACTCTACGTGCGCTCTTGATCGTGTGTGGCATCCTCAATCTTGGCGATGAAAGGCATGAAGATCGCTGTCCTGGGAGGAGACTAGGGCTCCAGATTGGCGTCGAAGGTCTACGGATTTGAATTGGCTTTCTCCCCTTACGTATTCTCCCCGCCTCAGCTAGTGGATGCCTTTTATTTTTCTCGAGATGGCAGATCATCGGTACTGCCTCCACAAAGACACTATCTGTCTATCAAGCTGCGGCGGCACCTCCGGGATCATCGCTCCTATCGACGATCTGAAGGAACACGGCGCTTGCACTACTCGACTGACTTGACTTCCGCGAAGACGCAGGCGAGCGTGGTTAACACCGTCGCGTCGTGCGAATGCTGAGGCATAGGAGCCCCGAGGGGGTGAGAGGATAGGACGCGGCGTCCCGCATTGTGCTTCGCGGCTAGATAGCAAGGCCAGAGTTCGTGTCCGGATGGTAGGAGATCGCATTCGGATGGTAAGAGTTCGTGTCTTGATGGAAAGGCGAGAGTTTGTGTCCGGATGGTAAGGTGTTATCGCGTTTGGCAGGTCCGAGACGCACGCCAGGATTCTGAATACTTACTACCACCATCGCTATTCTCGTCCTTCTTTGACGCCCAAGTGAGCGCTCGCTGTTTCTCCTTGTCAATTAGATCTCAAAGTGCGAACACTGATATCGGTATTACTTTCAAGGTGATCTGTGTGGGTGTCATTGCAAGATGAGACTGTTTGATCGCCACGTATGCTCAACGTTCAACAGCGGCTCGGCAGCAATTGTTCAAGTACAAAAGCAAAGAAATCAAGGAGCGGAGACGTATTTATACTGCGGCGCAGATCTCCTCCCAGACAATAAATAAATGCCTGCGCAGAGCGAATAAGGAGTGAGTCACCGGTTTGATTGCCGTTTGATCTGACGACGCTCACTTGCCGACATTTGGACCTCGGACGAGCTCAGCTTTCCGCACTGAAAGATACTTCTGTCCGCCGCTGACGGGCTTGGAACACTCCCTCGATTTTACCCATCGCTGTTCAATTCCGTCACTCGAGCACAGGATACGACACCCGACCGACCAGAGTGCCGAACGGTCTTCGCAGTTGTATCCGCACTGTTTGACGACGACACTGCTTATATGTCCAGAGACGCCTTCCTTTCCTTGTCCTACGACGCACTCTGGCTCGGGTACAATATTTAAAGCCACACACGACGACAGTGACAAATAAACATACGGCACGCCCTCACCATACATACGCGGTCACTTCTACGTTCTACGCCCTACGCCCAAAATAAAAAATCAGAACAGCAAGCCAGCGTCCACGAGTAACGATACATATCCAACTAATCACAGATCCCTCGCCGCAAACACACTATATATATACGTAAATCATCACACGCCCTACGACCGCACATCCACCCCGCTCGGCCGGCCGAGGGACACATCGCTCACATTAAACCCAGGGCGCGGGTACTCCTCGCCGTACTCGTCCCGCCGGCTGTACGACGCGAGCCGGATCCCCTCATCATCCTCATCATCCTCCTTCACCCCGTTCTTCTTCCCAGTCCCAGTCCTATACGTCGCTCAGTGACCAAGTGCTGCCAGTGGTGCTGGAGCTGCCGCTGACCTCGCATTGTAACTGTACTCGAACCCGAACGCCTCGCCGAAGCTCGGCTTGGGGTTCCCCTGCGCGTCGGTCTGCCGCACGCCGTGCGTGCCTGGTTTACCCAGCGCGTAGTCGATGTAGAACTTGAGGGAGCCGAAGATCTCCGTCACGAAGTCCGCTGTGGTGTGGAGGGGGCGGGTTGTGAGGTTGTGTGGAAGGTCGTGAGGTTACGGAGAGCGTGTCATGAGGTTGTGGAGGAGGCAGGTCGAGAGGTTTGTGGAGGGTCATGAAGTTGTGGTATGTATGTCGTGAGGTTATGGAGAGCGGGTCGTAAGGTTGTAGTAGAGAGCATGGCGAAGTTGTAGTAGAGCATGACGAGGATGTGATAGAGAGCATATCGCGATATTATGGAGGAGAGCATGGCGAGGTCGTAGCAGAGAGCACGGCGAAGTTGTAGCAAAGAGCACGTCAAAGTGACAAGCCCAAATATGCAGAGTGGATAGCAAACAGCGTCAGCACAGTCACCCCCCAATCATTCACAGACTCACAGTAGTTGATGCTGCCGGCCGTACGCAAGTACGCAAAGGGCACAGCGGTAAGGAACGCCGGCAAGCACAGCGGTATAGTAAGGGACGTCAGCAAACCACCCACCACCGAAGGAACGTCAATGCGACACAGAGGCAAGGTAAGGACATCAGCACAGCGCAACACAGCGACAAGGTAAGGGACGTCGATGCGACACAGCGGCAAGGTAACGGACGTCAGCGCAACACAGCGGCAAGGTAAGGCCATCAGCACAACGCAACACAGCGGTAAAGTAAGGAACGTCAGCAAACCACCCACAACCGACCCCACAAACACATGCAAACGCACCTATCCCACAGCGGGCGCCAGATGCTCGTGTGCCCCGCGCCGTCTTTCGCGGTGTAGTCTTGCCAGGTGTAGGCCCACATCATGAATAGCGCGAAGAAGACCATCTGGTTGCGGGATGGGGGGTTGTGGGGGATGGGGAGTGGGATGGGTGGCGGAATGTAGGGGTGGCGCCGAAGAGGAGAACGCACACACAAAGAATGAAAGAACATCAGCGCCCCGCCCCACACACAGACAGACGGACGCACCTCGATGCAGATCGTGAGCGCCGTGAGCCCGTCCGCGATGTTCGTCTCCGTCCAGTACTGCGTCGCTGTGCGGGGTCAGTGTCAGCGTCGAGTGTGGCAGGAGAGGGAAGGAAGAGAGAGAGGGGAAGGAGGGGAGGAGAGTGAGAG
>KV425552.1:3003-20104 GCA_001632425.1 Neolentinus lepideus HHB14362 ss-1 | reverse complement strand
GGAAGGAGAAGTACCTTTAATCACACGCCCTTCCAGCGCCGAGAACTGACACCCCGCATAGACGAAAACCAAACACAAGCCGACCAAAGCAACCAGTCAGTCCACCACCAAAAACCAAGGATCCAAACAACAAAACCAAAACCAAGAACCAAAAAACCACCAACCACTAAAGAACCAAAGAACCAAAGCCACCAAAAACCACCGGCCACCCCAACGTCAAAGAAAGAGACAAAACCAAAAACCAAAAACCAAAAGAACAAAGACAAGCACGCACCACGAACCCCTGATAGAACGTAAACATGACGATGAGCTTGATGGCGAGGAACTTGGCGAGGGGGCGGCGCCCGGCGAGCTCGTCGTGCGTGAGGCCGTAGAAGATGAGGAGGCCGTAGAGGGCGACGCTGGGGGGGGGTTAGTGGGTGTGGGATGGGGGGAGGGACGGAGGGGAGAGGGAAGGTGAGATGGAGGAGAGCAACGTTAAAAGCCAAAATCCCCAACCCAGCCCAGTCCCAAAAAAGTAAACAGGAAATACGCACGTGATGCTGACAAAATCGACCGCCTCGAGGTAGACCTCGGCGTAGTAGATGCTGTAGGGGCCCGAGGGGCAGAGGACGCCGTAGTACTCGCAGATGATGCCTGCTACGGAGACGGCTGTGTGGTTTTGTTTTTTTGGGGAAGGGGAGGAGAGGGAGAGGAGAAGATAAGAGTGACTGAATGAGGACGGAGAAACAGAGCCGAGCCGAGCCACGCACCCGGCCTGACGACGACGTACTGCAGGACTGACCACTACGAACGGCTGTCAGCTTAGGGTGGAGGAGGGGGAGGGGGAGACGGACCTTGACGGTGTACATGAAGTACGCCTGGGGGCGGTTAGTGTGAGGGAGAGGGAGAAGGAGATAGGAAGAGACGGACTTTGGTTGGGCGGTAGCGCCAGAAGCAGAACTGGGAGCGGCGGCGGGAGGAGAAGGACAGAAGTGAGGAGGCGTAGGTGAGCGGGTGCGTGGGGAAGGTTAAGTGAGCACGCATGAGACACTGAGGGAGGAGAGGACGGGACGCACGGGTATCGGGAGCGGCCGCTTGTCCTTGCGCGATATGGCGTTCTCGGCGGCGTGGCCGTGTGCGGTGGTTGCGACATACTCGATGAGGAGAAGGCTAAAAAGGGTAGAGATAACGTTGAGAGGGTTGGCGGGTTAGTTGAAGTGAGGTGAGAAGGGACGGGACGGACAGGAATGCGCTGAGGGTGACGGCCTGGAGCGAGGTTAGCGGGGTTAGACGAGCGGGAGGGACGAGAACGAACTTCATAAGCTGGATGGGTTGGAAGTTAGAGTACGGTGGAAAGGCAGACCGGGAAGCACGCACCGACTTCGACGAGGGAGTAGTAGGTGTAGCTGCGGAAGAAGCGGTAGGAGAGGAAAGACACGATGGCGTAGACGGGGGGCATATACAAGATCCTCAGGCTGCCGTCGCACAGTCAGTCAAGCTTAGAGTGGCGCAGACAGGAGAGAGAACGCACATTTGTCGCTGTTCCGCGCGGTTACGGTAGTTTCTGCCTCCAGCTCGAGTCAAAAGAAGTAGACAGGGAGAGAGACGCGCACCGGCAATGTTGGATGACAGTAACAGCGGATAGAATTACAGTCTGGAAGGTTTCAATACGAAAATACTTGTCAGTGCAGAGCAGACGCACCAAGGCCGTACACCCGCCTGCGATGGCCCAGCCAATCCTATGCGCGTCCCAGTTGACGTTGCTCCCGTCCCAGAAACTGCCCTGCTCTATCGCCTGCTGGTTGTCCGCCGGACATGCTGGGCGGGTCATTGTCAATGGGTCAAGAAAGTCTGCCTGCGACCGACTGCGCACTCTGCTTTGCCGCGGCGTGCACACAGCTTTGCCTCGGAAACTGCTTTTAGTAACTCGCAATTATCCTAATCATCTAGTGAAACACGTGACTAAGTTTCCTGTGACTCTCCTCGTCACGCGTGACCCCCCCTGCACACCCTGAACACATCCGACCCGCCCTCCTCCAGCCCAGCGACCACCGCAGACCGCACCACCCCGAGGTACTCCCCCAGCCGCTTCCCGTCCTCGTCCGAAAACCCCTCGTACAGCTTGTACCGCGAGTCCGCCACCGTGTTCGCCAGCCCCAGCGCGTGCGCGAGGTTCCTGCCGGTCAAAGTAAGTAAGTTGGGTATCGAGTGACTCTGGGGATGGGCACCCACTCGGGGAAGAGCACCCGCGACTCGGCGAGCATCATGTGCAGCCGCGTGATAAACTCTGGGATGTAAATACGGCGTATCCGCTTCAGCTCCTTCCCGCGTCGATCACCTGGCCCCCGAGTGAGCATTGAGGTGGCGACGGCGACAATTTCCACTCACCCCCGTCCACCACCAGCCAGTCCGAAGTCAGCAGCTGGACCGTCTCCTCGCGCGCCTGCTCCAGCGCGTCCTGCACAAATCACCCGTCAGCGCCGCATACCCATCGCCCATCCCGCCCCAACTCACCTTGTACCCCTCCCGCCACCGCACCTCCCCCTCCTTCCCCACCACTCCAGCCACAATCTGCGCCTCCGCGGCCCGGAACTCGACCACACGCTCTAGCGACACGCGGACCTGCGTTCGAAGTGGTGAGTAGGGAGTGAGAATAGTACGACGGGAATATCAATAATTGTACGAGGAGAGTATCAATAATTGCACGAGAACAAAGACCGCTCAAGGAAGAACAAACACACCTCGAAAAACTGCCGGTACCAGAAATACTCCACAGCGAGGTCCTCCGGCTCCGTCAGCGACGCCAGCTCGAGCGGCAGCGTGCTCAGCAGGTGCGCCGCGACGTGCACGCGGCCCGCGGCTGGGAGGGTCAAAGAGGAAAGAGAAAAGAGGAATCAGTATGACCACGACCAAAGACAACAGCCCAACACCCCACTCACCCAAAAAATACCGCAATACCACACACGCCTGCTCGAGCGCCGCGCCGTGCGTCGCCGCCCGGAACGTCGTCCACTCGAGGCTCCGCAGGAACAGCAGCTCCGCGGGCGACGGCGCCGCGAGGATCGTCTGCGCGGTCGGCGTCGGGAGGGGGCCTTTGAGGGGCGGGAGGATCTGGGGAGGAAGTGAGATGGGGTGCAGTGAGAGTGGGAGTGGAAGTGGGGAACAGTGTGAAAAGAAGAGCACACCTTTAACGCCCGCCCCATCGTCCGCGCCGCCGCCACAACCGCTACCATCCCCACATCCAGCCCCTGCTCCTCCGCGCGCTGCAGCGCCACGCGCCGCTCCTCGATGTCCGCGGAAAGCTCCAGCGAGACGAGGAACTGCGCGTAGCGCTGCACCGCGTTGTCGCCCAGCGCGTGGGCGTAGAGCGCGATGAGGGAGCGTTGGCCGGCGAGCTGGGGGTGCGTAATGTGTACAAGGGAATGGGTGGGTGGGTGTATGGGAGAATATACGTGAGTGGGAGTGGAGAGGAGAAGGGGAGGGACGCACCTCGAGTACTTGTAAATACGCCTCTAGTATCGTTTGAGCCGCGTCCGGTGAGACAGGGACGTCGATCATACGCAGGAAAAGACAGAGGTGCGCAAAGAAGCGCGTCATATGCGGGTAGCTGCAGCGGCGTCAGTACATTCCACTCCTCGCAAGCAGGAACACATAGACGCACTCGACCGACGCGGGGCTGTGCCGCCCCGTCCTCAGCCCCTCCGCAAAGTCGTCGAGCAGCGCGTCCGTGCGGTCGAGGATGATGTGCAGCTGCGAGATGTGGAACGGGTGGTCGGCGCGCGGACTACAGTCACCATCACGTCAGCGCAAACCGCCCCAAGTGCGAGTGCACTCACCCCTCGTCGACGCCCACCCCTGCCAGCCCCGCCAGCGCCCCCGCGACCTCTACCTCCCACCCGTCCTCCTCCGCAGCCGCTTCGGCCGGCACATCCAGCGCCTCGTCCTCGTCCTCCCAGAACCCCCCGCCGAGCTTGACGAGCGCCGCCGCCTGCTTCTCCTCGCACAGCACGCTGATCTGCGCCCACAGGTGGTCCTCCCACGTGCGGCACGCGGTTTTGAGGACCGCGGACGTCTGCGGGGACGGCGCGAGCGCAGCGTAGAGGACGCGGTCTTGATCGGGGATGGCGGGCTGCGTAGAAAGTGTGGGTAGGCTGGGATCCGGGGGAAGAGGGGACGTACGTTTAGCGCTGCTTTGGTGCACGTTAATTTCCAGAGCTTGCGTCGCCGGTTCCCGCGCCAGCCTTCAAAGTCCGGCTCGAGCTCGTCTTGGTCGTCCGTGTCGAGCGCGCCGGTGGCTGGGCATTGCGTTGTCAGATGTGTGGGATGAGAGAGATGTGGGTCCTCACTGATCGCGCGCCACTCGAACAGCAGCGACCCGCGGATGCTTGCCGAGCGCCAGGGCTGGTGCGCTTTGCGGCATATCTCCATCGCCTCCTCTAGTCGTCCTGCGCGGACGTATAGGTACAATGCTTGGGCCAGGGACTTTTCGTACGCCTAGAGGTCGTAGCTCACACAACCAGCCACATCCATCGGATACCGTGGAACACGTACCATATCATCCCCAGCTAAACTCTTCCCCTCCTCTCGACTTGCCGCATCGGGATCCAGGTGTGCCACAAGGCCCTCCACGTCTTTCTTATTCCCCGTCCTCGCCGCTTGCGCCAATCGATGCTTCGTGTACCGCCAGTATCCAGTAGCAGCTTCTGGAGGTTGAGGTTGCGGAGCCGTCTCCTGCAGCCACTCGCGCACGACGACGAGCTCGGAGAGGAGCGCGGAGGCGTTCATGATCGCCTGGGCGAGCGTGGAGGTGGGCGTGTAGGGGTTTTCGGCGAGGAGAGAACGTGCCGTGGGGAGAGGTGCTGGGGCTGTTTTTCGTGCACTGAGAGCATGTGGTAGATATAGGATTGGGATACGTATATGTTGAACTCACGGCATTACAGCCTGTAGCAAGCCCCAAGTATCGCTCTCCATTCGCAGAGCCTCCACCTCCTCCACAGCTAGAGCACGACGCGGATCTTCGACATCGTCCAACCTAACGGTCCTTAGAATGAGCTGGAACCATGAGAATGTGCAACTTGCCTCTCGCGACAGATCTGGCGTAGTCGGGGAGCAAAGCCAGTCTCAGGATCAAGCAGAGCTGCTAGATCATCCCGAAGGGACTGGCATAGAGAGAGCACTTCCGCGCACTGCGTGTAGAGTGTTGTTTCGGACATAATGGGGTCGCGTCGGTGTGTAGGTGTGGCTTAAGACGCGTCGATAGTTTATTTAGCCTAGTTCGGATATCTCGCTATACTTTTGTAAGAACAAGACCATTACGATCGCCCTTATAGCTCAGTGGTAGAGCGCATCACTCGTATGTCATTAGATTATGATGAGGTCCGTCGTTCAATCCGGCGTGGGGGCATCACAGGTGTGGCCAGCTTTCTTTTTTCTTCGTTCACTGTCAACCAGTTTGCATAAACTACCGAAGTCGTGACGGTATTGTTTTCTCGAGTGTTCTCCCGGCTCCGAGCATTAGATAGTTTCCGAGTATTGCGGTCTTGTCTTGATCTTGTCTTTATAGCTCACCTCGAAGTTTGAACTCGCGCTTCCGAGCGACGTTCGGCCTCTTCCCGTCCCAGGATACCCTGACCAGCGTGCCGCATAGAAGGTGGAACACGTCTGCCAGTGCAAGGTCCTGCAACGAGACGCACATGATCAACCTGTGAGTGGGCATAGTCAACGGTACGTACATCTCCAGCCATAAACTACTATAAACTTCTGCTTGCTAAAGATCCTCTCGTATACGTCCAGCTTTCCCGCCCTCAAGGTAGTTGTATACTCCTTGACGCGAGCGTCATCGGTCTTGAGGCCGACGTACCTTCACGGTATATAAAACCTCCAGCTCCTTCTTCGAGGTTCGAGAGCAGGAACATGCTACACGTACGCCTCGTATAACTTCTCCCATGCATATCCGAGGAGGCTCGATCAGGATGCGGCTGCTATCGGAGAGCCGGCTTTCGCTGCAGGATGGCAAGCAAATGCATGCGACTCATACAGGATAAACCCGTCGTCATCCGAATTATGACGAAGAAGTCGAGGGTCAAATATACGGATGGCGAGTAAACTCATTGGACGCACCACGACGGGCACCTATTAGGAGAGTTGAAGAGACTCGATGTAATCGCCCTTGGAAAACCAACGAGCTCGTACTCGATCCCGAGCTTCTTGTAGGCGACGGCGATGTGCCGCAGAGTTTAGTGGCCGTTCTTCTAGACTGCTTGTTCGGCGGACAGGTCAGTTTCTTTGATGTACGTCCACGGTGCTGGGATGCAGAGCGTCCTTGATATTCTCCTGGTATCTCTGAAAGGATTCGCATATTGACAACGGTGTCTGGGCGGGTTTATGTTCCTTTTCACGCCGCCTGACCACGGCCGCGTCTGCAGACTACTTTGATGACGGATACTCCCGTCGACGTACTCCGTCCAGTATCCATCGTGCACTGCCTGGTAAGCAGGCAGTTTGGAGGCCTCTTGTCGATCTCAAGTCTCAACAAGCTACCTCCCGGCCAACGTGTCTCTGATTGACTCAACGTAGTTGTGAGCGACGTGGAGTCGGGCAGACACATAGACGGCAATGATCTGCAAAATAAAATAACCTACCCCACAGGGTCTTGAGCGTCCCAATACTCATGCTCGTGTAGGCACATCCGATGTATGATAATGCGCTGACGCGAAAGTCCAGGTACTCAATTGAGGTGAGTCATATCCAACTAAAGTCTGTGTAACACAGTAGACTCAATCCACTCCCTCATTCGACACAATATGCGAAGACATTCTTTGTCTCTTTTTTTTACTTGCTGCAGCCCACGCCACTTCTGACGTTCATTAACATAACGTCTTCACGGGATTGATCGATCGTGTGTACGACATAAGGGACGACTAAGACGTTTCCACTTCCTTTCTTGCCTCCCATCTCCGGACATTCTTCACGCCGCGTCCTTTACCGCTTGCCAGCTCTCCCTTCCCGAGATCTCCTTCCACCATCGAGCAACATTCGGCCTCTTTCCGTTTTCCAGCCAAGGATAACCACACTGGCTGAGGAGAGCGCCATACGGGAGGTGGAACAAATCCGCAAGAGTAAGGTTCTGCAACAGAAGGTCATCAAATATTGAGTAATCAATGACTAGACGTAAGTTAATTGGTACGTACATCTCCAGCCACGAATCTCTGTTTGCTCAAGATTTTCTCGTACCCATCGAGCTTTCCTGACAGAGTGGTGGCATACTCCTCAACTCGTGCGTCATCAGTTTTTAGACCAGCGTATCTGTTTAGCATATGATACCCTTATTCAGTCGAAATCGTGCCGTTGAATGCAGCTTCGCGTACGCTTTATATATTTTCTCCCATGCGATGGTAGTCACGAACTGATCAAAGTTGCAGATCTCGACGCTCGCCGCTTGTTCGTACTTTGATAGAGCCTTCACTTCCTTGGTGGGGTACAAAGGAGACCCAGCCTTCGCTGTGAGGTAGCAGGCGATGGCACGCGATTCGTACAAGATGAAGCCATTGTCGTCCTAATTATAGCAGAGAAATTCAGCGGCTAAATGCACAACAACACGCTAAGAAGACACACCAAGGCTGGTAGCTGTCCGAAGGGCTGCAATGTGTCGACATACTCTGGCTTTTTCTGATCACCCGTCAGGTTCAAGACGATGAGCTCGTACTCGATGTCGAGTTCCTTGCAGACGAGAACGACAAGCTGCGTGCAAGGGGAGAAGAGGTTTCCGTAGAGCTTAATAGCCATTCCTTCACTGTCTAGAGGAAGTATGATAGGTTGATGCCGATGGAATTGCGATACAGGACTTCTTATATCCTAGCTGGCATCTCCGAGAGTCCGTCTCGAACTCGGTACTCGGGCGTACTTACGTCCTCCTTCACACTCATGGCCGCCCGACTGCGACCCTGATGTTACTCAATCGATCACATTCAAGACGTCTCTCGGTTGCGCGGCCTGTCCCAACAAATAAAATTATATTGGTTCTTCAAAATTTCAATGTAGTTAGTTTGTTACTTCCATGATATAACCGCAGCCTCGTTCAGGCTCAAAGACAACCTCCTCACAACCAACTTCTTCAAGCCTGCCGTGTACTCCCAGTGCTCGGTGGTCATGCTCTTGCCAAAGAGAGATGCGTGGAATGTCCCTACAGTATGGGATATATTTCATCCTCCGGGAGACCTCACAAGAACTAATGTTTCTTCGTATCCTTGATATCCGGATAGAGCTATGCACAACCACATCAGTCACTTGTGTCCCGTCGCGGAGAAAATGAATGATGCCGTTCACCTTCCCAGGGTTGAACAAATTCAGCGGATCCACAGCCCTCTTAATCGTCTTCATAAGCTCGACGGCCCCTTCGCCCAGCTCATCATACAGGTACTCTTTCTTCCCGATGCCCACTCCGTGTTCACCGGTACCTATCCCACCATTCAGTCGATGCACAAGAAGAAGGATGAGGGAGGAAAGAGGAGAAAGGAGTAAAGAGTAAGGAACGTACACGTTCCATCAAGCGCAATCGCGCGCTCGACCATCCTGTGCACGAGCTCCCTTACAACTTCGAGCTCTTCGTCGTTCTTGAACAACAACAATGCATGGAAGTTCCCTGGTGCAGGAGCATCGAGGTCAAAGAAACTCGAAACTCGATCCGAAGCGGGGCACGCACCATCTCCCACATGCCCGACAATTCCGCTCTTGATCCCCGCCGCCTTTATATCCTTCTTCGTCTCGTACACCAGTGCTGGCAGCTGGCTCACTGGGACACTGTCACCCCGCATCCATCAGAACACCTGACGACTCCGAAACAGGGGCACTCACCAAACATCCGTCCCCCACCCTTTACTGCCACCCCCTGTGCTCAGCGCCGTATACAGCGCAGCCCGCCTGTCAAGCCACATCGCCTCTGCTTCCTCTCCGTCCCTTGCTAGTCTCCATCCCGTCCCGCCATAGTCGGGCTTCTCGATGATTTGTTTCACGATGCTCGCAGATTCGGCGAGGGAGGACGGTGTGGGGCCTTGGAGTTTGAAGAAGAGGGTGTCTCGCAGTGGATATTTAGGAGTGGGGTAGGATGAGTTGAGTGCCTGGATAAAGTCGTCGTCGAGGAGCTCGATGCATTCTGTAAAAGAGCGAAAACAATTCAGGGGAGGAAGGGAGAGGAGTGAGGTGGGGAGGGAAGATACAACGTACGGATCCCGACACCGCGGTTCAGCACCTCCCTCACGGCCGCCGTCGCCTTCCGCACATCGGAGAAGTGGGCGACTGCGACTGTTGTAGGCAGTAGCGGCGCAAGGCGGATGGTAACTGTATCCAATCAACATTAGCATGCAAGAGAGGATGGGAAATGGGATAATCACCCTCTGTGATGATCCCCAGCGTCCCCTCCGCGCCGATGAACAGCTTCGTCAAGTCAAACCCGGCGGAGGACTTGCGTGCGCGGCGGCGTGTTTTGATCACCTCCCCGTTGGGCAGCACGACTGTCTACTCTCGCATCCCATATCACCGTCAGTACCCGTTATTCTTATAGATGTGGGAGGGACGTACGGCGTTGAGGAACCACTCGGCCTTGGCTGTGCCGTACCGGACGGCATTAGCTAGCATGTAAGGAGTGAGCTGGGGCGGAGGAGGGAGAGACGGGCGAAGACTGACTCCCGGAACATCCATTGGAGAGCATGCCACCTATGGTCGCGGTCGGGGCGGGGTCGAGCTGTTCGAACGCGGTCGGGACGATGCTGAGGCTGAAGGGAAATGGGACACACGGGGAAGAAGAGCGGGAGACCGCGGTCCTTGAGAGTTTCGTTGATGTCTACCCAGCACGCACCAGGTTGACAGACGAGGTCCGAGTCTTCCTCTGAGACACCGGGAAGTAAGGTATGAGAGTAAGCACGAAAGAAGGATGAAAGAAGAAGGGGCGAGAGTGGAGAGGGACGGACCGTGGATCTCGAGTATCTTGTCCATCCCACCTACGTCGACGCATATTCCGCCGTGGGAGGTCTAAATAGCGTCAGTTAAATTCCCGAGCGCCAAGAACTCGAGCAGCGAATTCCACGAGACACGCACCGACCGGAACTGCCCCTCGAGACTCGTGCCTCCCGCGTACACAACGATTGGCATGCGGTATTTGTTGGCGATTTTGACGATCTGGACGACGTCGGCGGTGGTGAGCGGGGAGACCGCGACGGTTGGAAGGTGCTGGGCTGGGTGGCGTTGTTGGAGGTTAGAGAGCGCGGAGAGAAAGGGAGAGGGAGAGAGCAGGGAGAGAAAGGGAAAGGAAAAAGAAGGAAGGAAGGAGGACGCACCCCCTGTATACCAATCCACCTCTGAACTCCCATATACCCTCAATACCTCCGCGGACGTCTCTACGCGTACGCCCGAGTCGTACGTGAACGTGTCTCTGAGCTCTTTGATGGCGTGTAGGAAGTCGGAAGGGGTGCCGTATTGTGGTGAGGAGCCAGGGGAGGGGGAGGAATGGGAGGAGAGGTGGTAGCCTATGTAGCCTGAGAGGGTGGAGGCGGTGATGAGGGAGAGGGCGAGGGAGAAGTTGGATGGGGACCAGCTGGTTGAAGGAGGGGTGGTGCTAATAGGACGAGTCCGTTGTTTGAGGATGGGTCGCAGCTTGATGGTCAGAGGCTTCCGAAATATGGATCGTAGCATGGTTGGGGGTGACAGGCAGCGAGGAGAGACGAGAGAGGACGATGCAGGGACGTAGAGGAAGACATCGCGGGGGGTAACGATGATAATCAGGAAGGATGCCGCGAAGCAGTCCCAGGGACTTGACGTGAGGCTATTTATAGAGTGAAGATTCTATGGCGTTTTGGATGGAAAGGCTGTCAGGAGCTTAAGGAGATGGAGCGTTGTGGGTGACGGAGGTTCCAAGGGTGTGGCAGTGGTTAGGAAGATGATGCGGAGGTGGGGAACGGGCGCGCCATGCTAGACGAGTAGGGCAGAGGTCGTCGGAGTAAGATATACACTTAGAGACAGCATTGCCAGAAGTTGCTCTGCAGAGTATGAAAGATGTCTCCCCGGTGTCAGGTGCCGATCAAGGATTCGGAGATGGCGGCCTGTACAGCCACTGTTACCGGATAGTAGCTATATTCCGATCAGGACGGTGGTCTCGGACAAGTCGGGAAAAATCGAATTGGTACGGCTGAGTTAGGCAGAGCAAGGGAAGATACGGTCTGGCGAAGTAGAGTTACCAGCAAGGATGGTCGTAGGTGCTAGCGTTGTTGGGGTTCACCAGCAAGAACGAGGAGAGAAGGTGGCGAGAGATGAGATAGCTGCGATGCTGCCACAAGATCATTTCACGGGTCATCGAGCAAGGGAAAGAGTTCTTGGTTGTTGATACGACGCTAGGTGAGACTAGGAGAGACTTCTACCAGATGACACGGACGAGGGTGCATTTGAGGTGGATGTCGATATTCGGAAAATGCCAAAGGCAATAGGGCGAGCAATAAGAGTGTCGTGTGTCGACAATGTTGGGCCAAGAGGAATAGGCGACACGGAGACAGAGTACAAGTGCAGAGACACTAGATAAATACTTGATGGGCTCGGAACTGTCGTAAACAGATCAGGTATCAAACGGTCGAACACGTCGAATAAAACAGCTATCTTCGGTTGAATCATACGAGAGTCCCAGGTGGTAAGGAGGAGAGATTCAAGGCAAGGCGTACTTCAGATGCTTCGCAATGAAGAGTCGCAGGACGCGGTGGACATCGAGAGAATAATAACGGAGTTCTGTAGTGATTGGATCATCCAGATGAGAAACGATCCGAGTTGATCAATTTCCGAGAACGTTGTCACCGCCAGTACCAAGTCAGAGAAACAGGCAGCTGCAAGCGGAGTTAAGATAGAACGAGGTGTGTACGATGCCAGGGAAAGCAGCTATAGCACCCCAGCTGAAGGGAATCTAGCAGATTATTCTTAACCGGATGATATACGTCAGCTAGGGGGATACGAGATGCACCAAGCCTCGGCTTGTGCTTGGAAAGGGCGCCAGAGCAGGTAGGGGTGGCAAATTATAGAGTAGGAAATTGATGGGTGAGTTCTTAACATGAAGGTATTTTCCTGGCGGTGTAAACTGTAACTTGCAATTACGACGCGCTGTCGAGTCAGACATGATGATGATGGGAGGACGAGTAAGACGAAGTGTACTTTGCGGGCTTGAAGCTTCGGAGTGGCGAGCGGCGTGAAACAGCCGGCCCGGGCCGCGCGGAGGCCGCAAGTTATCTGATAATGCAGTGATGTGGCGCCACATCTAACTTGTCGAGGCTCGTCTGATCCGTTGTCCCGAACCCACCCTCCGTCCTTTTCTCTAGGCCTTTCTCTTTTCCTTACCTCCACTTACTTTTTATTGCGCTCTTATTTGCTAGTCTTGCTTAACAGTATCTCGGTTAACAGTTATTCGCTCGTCTAGATTGGCGAGTCCGCTAGATTGCAGCCCGCTTAGATTCGACAAAACACTCGTCTCGACTTTATACCGCTCGTCATAGAAAACAACGACATGCACCCGTTCAGCACGACCGCCTCGACTAGATGTGTACCCGCGACGAAGACGAGCACCAAGACCGTCGCCGTCCTGGGCGCATCCTTTGGCGGTACGTCCTCTTCATCGAGCTCGACGGCGAAAACGAGCGAAAATCACTCATCGCTGTGATGCCCTACTCGTTAGGTTTCCATGCAGCCCGCATCCTCGCCAATGGTCTACCAGAAGACTGGAAAGTTGTCCTCATAGACCGTAACAGGTGCGCATCCGTTCTCCTCGTCTCATCCCATCCACTGTACCCAACGCCCTCCCCGACCTCCTCGACCTCCTTGGCAACCTTCCTCCCATCCTACCTCCCACTGACGGATTGCACTTACCTCCTCCCACGCAGCCATGTCAACCATCTCTACGTCTTCCCGCGGTACGCGGTTCTCGCCGGCCACGAGCACAAAGCATGTACGTCTTCCCTCCCTCGTTTATTCGGTCTCTGCGAGCACTCTCTTCATCTCTGTGCTGTTTCTTCGCTTCCCTTTCCTCGTCCCCATGCTTACCGATTGACCCTCCCACTGTGGGGCCAGCGCGCACCGTACCGCTGCCCCGGTTCTTCTCCCGCTCCTTTTGCTACCGACATTCGTGATTTTCAATTCATTTTGCGGTCTTCGTCTCTTCGTATTACTCACCTTCTACTGTCATTTGTTCTCTCCTGCTTACTTTCATTTTCCTCCCGCTTGCTATTCTTTCTCTCCAATTCCTTCTCGATTCACTCCCCGCTCGCCTCACTCCCACTCGTGCTTACCCATCCTTCTCCCGCCTCTACCGACTGTGCTCCTCACCCTGACAACTACTGATCTATCTCACAGTTATCCCACCCACACACGTCTTCTCCGCCCCGCACACGTTCACGCACGCCCTCGTCACCCGCCTCACACCCACCTCCGTCTCCTACGCGCGTCCCCACTCGCCCTCGCCGTACTCGTGCACCCATCCGCAACACACCATTTACTCCTGCCCCGCCACAAAGGAGGAGACCCTCGACTTTGACTATTGCGTGTACGCGCTGGGGAGCAGGCTCCCCGCGCCGATCGACGTGTGGGGCAACGGCACGCATGGTAATTATGGAGGGAGGAAGGAGGAGGGGGTGCAGTACCTCATGAGGATGCAGAAGCGCGTCGAGGAGGCGAGGAGCGTGCTCGTGATCGGCGGCGGTGCGCTCGGGATACGTGAGTGTGGTATGTTTCGTTGGGGGAACGGGAGCTGACCGTGCGCATGCGTCGTTCTCGTAATCTTTGCTGCATTCATCGATGACCGCGCTCCTTCCATTGTCGATCGTCCGCTGACTTCTCTCTCCCTCTGCTACCAACGCCCTCCTTCCCCCTCGCTTGTCTCCCGTCCTTCGCTCCACGCCCTTCCCGAAACACAGAGTTTGCTTCCGACATTGCCGCGCTCTACGGCCCGTCGAAGCACGTCACCCTCCTCCACTCTCGCCACGCACTGTTGCCGCGGTTCGAGGAGGAGCTGGGCGGGATTGGTGAGTGTCTTGAGCACGTTTTTTGGTTCTCTGCTGGTGAGGGGAGGAGGGGTTGGACGAAAGGGTCGACGGCTGGAGGAGGTTTGGCATGGAGGACACATAGTTGCGGGGCTGTGACCGTCGATGCGGGATGGGGTCGACGTAGTGCGTGTGTATGTGGGGGTAGATGCGAATGCTCGTGAGGACGGGATAGCGTCAGACTCCATTGGATGTAGGGTTTGATGGTTTGATGCGGAAGCGGCCTCGTCCCGGAGCGTTGGGTTGGATGTACCATGACTTGCCTGCTTCCTTCTCATTCTTATGCTCTTATCTAATCTTCCCTTCACATCTAGTTCTCTCTCACCTCTCCGCTCTGGGCGTGAACGTCGTCCTCGGCGAGCGCGTCGATTTAGAGACGTTACATACTGAAAAGTATCGCGTGAAGATCGCGGGGTCGACTTTATCTGTAGGGAATGGACATGCGCATGGGATGGCGAATGGAGCAGCGGATGCAAACGTGAATGGCGTGGCAGTCCGGAATGGAACTGCGAATGGGGAGGATGATGTAGCAAGGGTCGCAGAGGAGGAAGAGCGGGTCGTGCGGACGGTCAAGGGGCGCGAAGTGCGCGCCGAGCTTGTGGTGAGCGTCGGTCTTTTGTTCTGGCGCTAGGCTTTATAGCGGTTCGCGTGCCTTGCTCGGGTGGGGAGGCAATGAGCGGGATTATAGCGTCCCCCCTGACTTGCGCATTGCGATGAGTTTGATTGGGCCGGGGTTTTTAGTAGTGCTACCGTAAACCCGTTTGGCGACGGACGAGCCTAGCTGTTCTCTGCTCCTTTTCGGTTTCTCGTCATTTTCATTGATAAAACTACGGACGCGGCGCTAACTCGTCTTTTATTTGCTTAGTTGTTATGCACGGGCCAAACTCCCAACACCGCGCTCCTTGGCGAGCTCCTTCCCGAAGCGATCGTTCCCTTTGGCGAGAGCAAGGGCATGATCCGCGTGCGTCGTACGCTGCAAATTGCCGTGCCCCGTCCTGTCCTCCCTCTTTCGGATGCTCTCACTCGCGACTCTGAAGACGCTCAGGATGCCTGCCCACAGCCGTATCGCGAGGAGGTGGATGACGAAGAGATTCAGTTGGAGGTCGGGGATGACGGGCTGGATACGGCGTACGCGCACATCTTTGCGATTGGGGATGCGGCGGATGCGTTTGGTGCGATTAATGCAGGACATAACGCGCATTGGCAAGTACGTGGATCTCGCTTCGGTTGATGGTGGTGTAGGAGGGGGAACTGACGGGTCATAATAGGCGGAAGTGGCTGCGCGCAATATTCTGCGCCTCGTACATGGCGAGACGGAGATCGAGCAATACGTACCTGGTCCACCCGCGATCAAGGTGTCTCTGGGCTTGGTGAGTAGCTCGATTGTTTACATCTGCGTGGAGTGAGGACTGATGCGCAGATAGAATGACTCGGCGTATCAGTTTAATGGCGAAGTTGGGACGAAGAGTGGGTGCGCGGTCGACCTCGATGCACGGGGCATGTGGGAGCATTTCGGGTGGAAGGGTGTTAAGGATGAGGAGCTATTACTGTAAGACAATAGAAGATGAAGGACAGGGTCCGTGGATGGATGCATAAATCATTGTATGAATGAATGGAGGTAATGCAGGTGCTACTAATAGCAAGAACTAGGAGAACAACGAGAAACATCAGGAAAACTTGGGCAAGAGGGCCACTGCTCTGCATGGCATGGGTACGAGTCCTGAGGTCACTTGTTACATTTTCATATTAATTGTCTGAAACTTTTGTACTTCATTATAATTTAAAAATGGTCCAAAATGGATTTTTAATTCTATTTTTATCTTATTTTAATCCATTTTTTGATTATGATGTGGTATGGAAATTTCTGACAACCTCAGGACTCATAACAGTTACCATATACAAATAATCACCCAAACAAATGTGCCAGCCACTCTGGGCTATACAAATTTTTCTGATATTTCTAGCAATTTTCCAAATTTTCTGAGCAGAAATGCCAGCTATTGATGACCAATGATGTAAACAGCATGTAAAATCTCACAGGACTTCCATGCCATCTATGTCATGCTCTTGCTGGTATCCTAACACTATAAACACGGCAGCGAACCCTTCGCTGCCCCATGCCATTTCCTTATATGGATCATGCACTCACCGAAATGGGTAATCCACCAGCATGCCATTCCAAAAGCAGCCAACATGCCAACATGCACGGCATGTGCATGGCATGCCTGGCATGACTGACTTTGCATATTCCATGCCATCCTTGCATGCATTTCATGCCGTCATGCCATACCATGCCATGCCATCATGCCATACTACATGCCACTGGTATCATGCCATGCCATCAACATGCCATTTACATCATGCCAATCATGCCATTCTTTCCTTTTCTCATGAATACCCACCCATACTTGCATGCACTTCATGCTGTCATGCCATGCCATGCCATCTTGGATGCTGCTCGCATCATGCCATGCCCAGCAACTCATTTAGGGTAGGCTATATGATGACGAGCTGAGGAGCGCAGCGACGAGCGAGGAGGAGTATAGACTCTTAGTGAGTCTGTATACAAGTGTAGCTAATAGAGAGGGCCACTGCAGAACTAGAAGCGGGGCGAACTAGGACAACTGGCTGATGGGGGTCCATCAACTGAACCAGTTTCGCTTTTATAAGCTCTTCAGGTCCTATTTGTTCTTGTTATGGGACGGTCCAGGGACGCAGCCCTAGGGGTCTCAGCCGAGACCATACCCCGATCGCTGCGATCCCTGCACCCATCCCTACGCCCGTCTGCCCGTCCCTGCACCCATCCCTACACCCATCCCTCCATCCCTGCACCCTAACACTATAAACACGGCAGCGAACCCTTCGCTGCCCCATGCCATTTCCTTATATGGATCATGCACTCGCCCAAATGGGTAATCCACTGGCATGCCATTCCAAAAGCAGCCAACATGCCAACATGCATGGCATGTGCATGGCATGCCTGGCATGACCAACTTTGTGCATTCCATCCCATTTGCATCATGCCACTCATGCCATTCTGTCTTTTTCTCATGAATACC